>CATIWR010050600.1:0-37710 GCA_949677035.1 Omphalea diandra | reverse complement strand
CTAGAAGTTTTGTAAAGACTATAAATATTCCTTCTTATTCAGTAAAAAAGAAAAAAAGAAAATTGAAGAGTATTTCTTTTAGCAAAATTGTTTGTGAGAGTTAATTCTCTTCTTGAGTTCTTTATAGGACTTGGTGAGATTGTTAAGTGAGTTCTTAATAATTTCACAAACTCGTTTAATCTAGGTCTTAAATTACTTAATTAATTTAAGGTTGAGTTTAACACCTCTTTAATCTTTGTAATTCAGATTGCTAGAAACAAGTTTTCTAGAGGTCTAATTGGGATTTAAGAGTTTATCTTATTTGGATCTTTGAATTAAAGCTGGGGACTTGTGCTACATATGAATCAGTATCCAAAAATCAACCTCGTTCTTATCACAGGCCAACCATGCCCACCATGCCCAATGAATTGTATATGTTGGAATACTCATAGGCTTAGGAACCCTCAAGCATTTAAAGAATTACAACGCTTGTCCATGATGCAGATCTCAATATTTTAATTTTTAGTGAAACTAAAAGTCGTAGTTCTTCTGAAAGAGGGGGAGAGGGGGACTAAGGTAGTAAATGGTTGGGTTTCGAGAGCCTCTGAATGATTATGATCTTCGAGAGGTTCAGACATGAGGGTTTATTCACTTGGACAAACCATCATTTAGTTGGGGAATTTATTCAGTGTCGATTGGACATGTAAGTTGTTAATTCTAATTAGACCTTGCTATGCCTTGTGACTGTTGCTCATAATTTGGATTTTTACCACTTTGAAAATCGACCTATTCTCATAAGGTTGTTGAAAATCCCTACTGACATCTCTAGGGCTCGCAATAAAGGTAGGAAATGGCATTTTCATTATGAGGAGTTTTGGGTTTCAAAGGAAGAGTGTGCTTTGGTGATTTTAGAGGCTTGGGATAAGGGTGATGCTAGCTCATCTAGATCTGTCCAAGAGGATGTTGTGGCTTGTGCTCAAGCTCTCTCACGATGAGGTTATTCCAAGTTCAAACAAGTTATTGAAAAGGAGAGTCGAATCCGTAAGCAAATTAAAAGCCTTAATGGTGATAATTGCTCTAGCTTGGATGTGAGAAAGATTACTGCTTTGAAAGCACAGTTTGAGAAGCTTCTTGCCAAAGAAGACATTTACTAGGGGCAAAGATCTAGAGTGACTTGGTTAGTGCATGGGGACCATATTTCAAAGTTTTTCCATCAATAAGCCTTTCAAAGATAGAAAAATTTTATTAGGGGTCTTTATGATAACTTAGGTGATTGGCATTTTAATCCTCAGGATATTACTGATGTTATTGTGTCTTATTTCTCTAGTATTTTTAACTCTTTTTGTTCCTTCTATTGATGATATGGATAAGGTTTTGCCTGTAGTGTCGCATGGGTATCTGAAGATATGAATGATATTTTGTTGAGATCTTTCACTACAGATGACATGAGAGTGGGCTCTCTTTGACATGTACCTATCTAAAACTCCTAGAGTTCAAGGGATGCCAACATATTTTATTAGAAGTATTGGTACATTTTGGGAAATGATGTCTCTAAGGCCTATCTTCAAATTCTCAATTTTTTTTTTTTTAAGGAAGGGGGGAGGGAGGGGGGTTATTAGTTCCTGGAACACTAATTTGATCACTGTTATTCCTAAGATTAAAAATCCTAAATGTGTGAAGGATATCAAGTCCATCAGTCTTACCAAAGTGTTGTATAAAATTATTTCCTAGGCCGTTACTAATTGATTGTGAGGATTGCTTACTACAATTATTGAGATTCTGTGCATTTTTTCTTACTCAAGAGACTTATTACTGATAATGTTCTATTTGGATTTGAGAGATTCATTGGTTGAGAAATCATAGAGGAGGTCACAGGGCCTTTTTATTTTTTAAACAGGATATGAGTAAAGCATATGACAGGATGGAGTGAATTTTTTTAGAAAAGATTATGTGCAAGTTGGGTTACCATGTTCAGTGGGTCAAGCTGATTATGATATGTATTAGTTCAGTCGCTTATTCTTTCCTTATTAATGGCGAAGTAGTTGGGCATGTTAAGGCCTCCTGGGGTATTAGGCATGGTGATACACTACCCCCTAACTCTTCTTGTTATGTGCTTGAGGTCTGTCATCCCCTCTTTATTTTGCATTTCATTAATAATTGATCCATAAAATTTAGATATCGAGAGCTAGTTGTGTTATTTCTTGTCTATTTTTTTTACTGATGAGAGTTTGATATTTTGTAGGTCATCTACTTAGGATTGTACTCATCTTAGACGAATTTTAAATAACTATGAGCAAGCTTCGGGCCAATTTATTAATTTTGAGAAATTAGCAATATCATTCAGTCCTAATACCCATTTATTTGGAAAAACGATATTATTAATATTTTTAATACTTCTATTGTTTCAAGTCATTAAGTGTGTTTAGGTTTGCCTACTTTCACCATATGGAACAAGTGTTTGTAGTTTGGTTATATTTGAGATAGAGTGGTAAAGAGGAAAGTCATAAAAAAAATTTTCTATAGGAGGACGTTAAACCCTTATCAAATCAGTAATTTAAGCATTGTCCACTTATGCCATGACATGATTTAGTATTTCTACATCTATTATTGCTGATATTGAGAGATCTTATGCTAATTTTTTTATGGGAAACTAATGTTGGTTGAAATAAGTGGCATTGGTAGTCTTGAAAACTTTTATGCAACTCAAAGCGACTTGGTGGCCTTAGCTTTTGAGATCTAACTTTGTTTAATAAGGTGATGCTCAGTAATCAAGTATGGAGAATTGGGACTTAGCCTTTTTCCTTAGTTGCTTGAGTGCTCAAAGGAAGATACTTGTTGTATGATTCAGTGTTGACAGTGGATATTGATCAAAACCTCTTATATTTCTCATAACATCATTTGATGTGGGAGATTTATTCAATAAGGGTGTTTGATGATGTTTTAGGAGTGGTAAGAAGGTTCGAGTATACAAGGATAAATGGTTGCCACAACTGTATTCTTTGGCTATTTTATCGCCCTTTTCTCTACCTCAAGATATCGAAGTTTCACAGGTGTTATTGGCCAATAGAAAGTGGAATATGGATCTTATTAAGCAACATTTTTTGCCCCATGATGATGAGTCTATTCTCTTTATTGGAATTTTGATAAGGGGATTATTTGTTCTATTAAGAGTGCATATAACCTTTATATAGGGCCTGATGTGTCCCATGCCAGTTCTTCTTCTTGTGCAATGTTGGATTGGTTTGGGCTGGTGGAAATTCATTTAGAGTTTAAGCCTCCTCCTAAGGTGAGTATTTTTCTCTTAAGACTTTGTCATAATTCTCTTATTCTTCATCATGTACCTGTGTTGCCTCATTGTCTTCAGTGTATGTATAGTTTTGAGGTAGAGTATCATGACTTTTCAATTGCCTTGATTGCATGTGAATATGGAAAAATACCTTTTTTATGCTTTAGTCGTGAATTTTTGGATGGAGTGGGCCATTGAAACACTATGGATGGAAGAAAATGCATTTGATAGGGACTAATTTGCAGTCTTTTTCAATATGTTATTGGATGGAATAGTTTATTCATAATAACACATTGTATGGGTCTTTTTTTCTTACAAGTTGATTAAGTATATAGTGGGCAACTATGTTTTGGCAATAGTATCTTGCTGCCTTGGTTGATGCTCGATCTCTATCCAAACTTAGTAAAACGATTAATAGTTGGTCTATGCCTTATGTTGGCTACCTGAAACTAAATGTTGACACTATCTTTATAGAGCACAATGGTATGTGTGGTATTAAGGTTGTGGTGGGCAATCATGAAGGTACTTTGATGACTGCCTATGCTAGTAAAGAGGAGAGTGTTCCTTTAGTGATATTGGATGAGTTAAAGGCAGTGAGAGAAGGAATGAAAATAACATTGGAGTTTGATTTTGAGAAGTTGATTGTTGAGTTTGACTCGGCTAATAGGGTAGCTCTTTTGTAAAACAGAATCATTTTCTAAATATGATCTTATTTTAACTGATATTTTTCTTTAGTTAGTCTATTGCAATCTTGTTTTTTTTGTTGCTATTTAGATAACTAGCAATAGTGTTGCTCATTATTTAGTCAGGTTCGATTTGAAATTAGATGGTGAATGGATTTGACTTGAAGACAAATTTCTGATATGGGTTTGTGCCCTTATATTGGATGATTTGCCTTAATTTTGTATGATCTTTATTGTTCCTTTATTTCCGTTCGTACTCTTTCTCCTTCCAAGATTTTCTTAAAGATTTTTAATCAAAATATTTTTTTAATGGGATGCTCTTAGCTTGGGCATCATTGGATTAATGAAACTTATTTTTTTTAAAAAAAAAAAAAAAAAGAAAAGGGTGTATGTATCATTTGACCAAATTTAAGTTTCATAAATTTGATTTGACATCTTAAATTTCATTAATTTGATTTGACATCTTAAGGTAAATTTTTTATTATAATTTTTTTAAATATAGAATTTTATTTGTAGAATTTGTATATTATAAGATATATACTTTGTATTTGCCTATGTTTTCAATTAATAAAATCATTTTATTTCTTTTAAAAAATTATTTTCTCTATATTTAACAGTTGAATGATAAAAAAAAAGTGGAATATATTTTTGACTTTACACTTTGTAAGATATTTTTGATTTTGCAATTTCTTATAATAAATATCAAAAAATTTCATATTAAAATTAATGATTTAACTAACTTTTTTCAAAACAAATAAAATCTTAGTTTTCTATAGAAAATTGAAATAACAGAAATAATAACTTAGTCTCTGTAGAAAATTGAGATAAACTAAGAAAACCTTAGTCTATATAGAAATTGAAATAAAACAAATAAAATCCTAGTCTTTATAGAAAATTGAGATAAAACAAATAAAATCTTAGTCTGTACAAAAAATTGACATAACACCAACTCCTTTAGACCTATTTTTTATGATTAACTCCAAAGTTAGATTTTTGGAATTAAATGTTAAGGGTCATTCTAGGGTTTACTATAATATCATGTAATTTAAAATCTTAGTCATTTAATTTTTTGTATTTTAATCTTGATCATCTACTATTACGATTAATTATTTGATTAGTAAACCATCAATAATTAACACTTATCTATAAAAATATTTATTATATTTTACCTTTACCATTCAAAATTAAATAAATTTAAGTTTTTATTGTATTTTCAATATCTTAATTTACTAATAACTATATTTAACAATCGATGATTTTAATAAAAAGATAATGTTTCCGTGCCCATCCCTTGTTCTTTCTTCTTAATGGGAAGTTGCTTTCTTTCCAAAAAAAAAAAAAAAAAAAAGACAGTTTTCTACTGCCAAACTTCTATTTATTCTTTGAATTTCATTAATTTATTTAATTTAATCAAATTAAAGTAAAGATTTTTTTTTATTTTTAACTAAATTCAATTTTTTTTGTAGAAACTAATTTATTAAAATTTGATAATAAAATTTATTTTAAAATAATTATATTATTTAAAATTAATATTATTTTAAATAAAACATTTTAATCTTTTTATTTTTTATCAAAATTATATTAATGTCTAAAATTTCTTTTGGATTATATAATCTATTATGAAGGAATTAATTTTAACTTTCTATTTAGTATGATTATTCAACGTACTATTTATATACTATAACATAATCATTCAATCTAGATAGGTTGAATAATTAATCAGCATGCTTTTTTTTTTTTATATATTATTCAACGTTGCTTACTTTTTGGATCCATAGACTCATTGCAGTTAAATTATTGGAGTATCAATCTATATGACGAGGAAATAACATGGTCACCCAGAGACAGATTGAACTCTTGATGTGATCTTCAGGGCACAATAATTCGGTAGAAATGACAATGATATTTTATTAGTCAGTATAGATATCGTCTTTCTTATGCAGCTAAATATAAAAAGTATAGTGATTATAATAATTAATAGTTAGGTTCAATAATCGTATTAGATAGAAAATTAAAATATTTTCATTCGTAGTAGATTCTGTTCAAAAAAATTTTAAATGTTATTAAAAATTTGATAAGAAATAAAAAAGAAAAACATTTTATTTAGGATAAGATTAATTTTAAACAATATAATTATTTTAAAATAAATTTTATCATTAAATTTTAATAAATTATTTTATGTAAAAATGGAATGAATTTAGTAAAAAATAAAAAAAATATTTACTTTGGTTCGATTCAAACTAAATAGAACTTAAGAGTAAATAGAAGTTTGATCTTTTTAAAAAATGAATCTATTGATAGTACTAGAAATATTTTTTTTATTAAATTTATTAATGTCTAAATATATAGCATATTAAAATATTGAAAAAATAAGGATAAATTAAATGCATTTAATTTTAAATGATAAAGGTAAAATATAATAAATATTTTTGCAAATAATATTGATTATTAATAACTTATTAAATTGAATAGAATAATCAAGGCTTGTTAACCCCTAAAATCTAAACTTTTTAGAGACAAAATTGATTAATCCTTTTAATTTTGATAAAATTAGACAATACTAATAAAAAGTTTGACAATTTTATCCAGCATTCAAATTGATTAAAATAGAATAATATATCACACGACGTGATAAACCAACTTAATTCAATCTATAAATTAATTCAATCATAAAAAATTCATTTTATACAATTTCTTCAAATGAATTCTATAAATTAGTGAGTGTGCATTATTATATTCATATATACATACAATTGCATTAGATAATATTTCACTTTGGATAGGCTTATCAATAACAATAACAAGTGATACCCAACATGTCATAAAGAAGACCAAACAAGCCAGGAACAAGAAGCAACCAATGCCTACTTATTGCATTTAGAGTTGTAGGAGACATTGCTGATATTTTTATTCACCAATCTGTTTGAAGTTGTTAGAAGTATATATAAATGTAAGTGTTTTGTGGCATTGGAAGTCCTTTATGTATATAGAGAATGAGGGAAAAAAAATGTATACAAGACAATAGAATTAGACAGATTACAAACTGTAGGTGCCAGCAGTGCACATGTCTGCCCTACAACTCACCCACTTTCCAACAATGTTCTTAAAATCTAACCCAACCATTTTGTGATAGAAGTGACAATAAGGAAAGAAAACTCTACTAAAGAATGTAGTGAAGATAATAGAAAAAGACTTATATCAAATCTTGCAAAGCAGATGGCCAGTACCATTCACTAATATATAATTAATATCAATCTGCTTTTGGAACCAAGTTAATGTATTTGGCAATGAATTTGTTTTGTATTTTTTTTTTTTTAACTATTGATATTTTATATATATATCTGGTGCTTTTATTTTCTTATTTAAATTATTGATATTTTGTACGGAAAAGTTAGATACAATCCATAAAATCCTAAAGTTATATTTAAAATTTTAATTTTTAATATTTTTCATATATAGTTATCGTACTACATATTTAAAATATATATAAAAGAAATGAAATTTACTATTGTGTTTTTTTATTAAAGATTTGTTTGTATTAGAACATTGGCATATTAAGTGTTATTATAAGACATTTGAATAATTTTTGTTACGTCTATGATGTATGTGATATTATCACACATAAAAATAAATAATAAATTTAAGTTTATTTTTATCATAGATAAATTAAATATTATAAATATTATTTATAAAGAAAAATCAAAAGAAATAGTTAATACAACTAAGAAAATATGAAGCTACAAACTTTTGCTGCTTCTAACATTTTAAGAAGTATAAAAAGTTATTCAATAGAAAATTCAAATTTAATTAAAAACTCCATCTTGGTTATTTTTTTGTCATATAAAGTATATTATTATGAATATCTTATTTTTCAATTAATAATATTAAAGTCTATAAAGTGTTCTTATTAAAAATGTCTTATTTTCAACCAATGAAATTGTAGTATAATCTTAAATTATCTCTTTATTTTTCTTAGCATATGCAATAAAATAAAACAAATATTAATAGGAGCTTAAAATAAAAAAAGGAAATAAATAATAGTTAGTTTAATGCTAACAACCTTGTGTCTCAATCCATGCCCTTGATTTAAAATCATTAGTGATACAAAAATGCTATCACTCAACCATTTAGATGAGTTGTGTATAACTTGAAATTCTATAATAAAATTGAAATTTTTAATAAAACTAAAACTTCTAATGAAAGCACATGTACATTTCTGATTATTTGTCATTTTTTTATTAAATGTTTTTAATGAATCGAAATTGAACATGAAATAAACTTGTTTTTCTTTTACAAGAAATCAATATGATTTTTTCTTCATTAAACAGACTTTTTTTCAAAGCAATAATGTATTTTTATCATTTAAAATTTTCCCTACTCTATTAAGGATTATATATATAATTATTTATATTGTGTATATCACTGATAGATTAAATAAACAAAGAAAAATAAGAGAAAAAGTCAGTATATACCATGAAACTCTCGATAAATTAGAATTGGAAATCTAAATAACAATATTACAAATTAAAGAATTATTAACACATTCACATCAATAAAAAAATTGTTAAAATTATTACTATTTAGCATATTAACTAATAATGTGTAATTGTCATTGGATATATTTTTGCAAAGCCAACTTCATAATCCAATTAAGAAGACTTTCATCATTCACTTGGCCATCATGTCCTTTCAACATGGTTAGGCTTTGTCACTTGTGTGACATGCACGTCTCTTCTTCACTGGCATTTGTGCCCTGCTTTCACTCACAGCCGTATAACTTGTATTATGCCAATTTGTGCCCTGCAGTCATTCTCAGCCTTCCAACTTGTATTATCCAGGTTGTGACCTGTATTCGCAAATAGCTTTTCTTTTTCTTTGATCTTTAATTTGTTCTCTTTTCTTGCTTCATTCTCTTTGGCCCATTTAGATTTTTATTTACTTTTCGCAAGAAGATATCTCGCAATTTTCAATTTTGCCATCTGGGTTTTCTCTGAACACTTGCACTGTTAACTTCTTGGTCTTAACAGCATCACGCTATTGTTGCTATAGCTACAAGCACTGTACCGAGATTTGGTCTTTTTTACCTGGCCTGGGGTCACATCAATGTTTAACCTTCATTTCTCGTATGGGTTTCAAATTCGGTGCTCCATATAGGATGCCCTGTCTCTCCTCTATATTCCCTTATAGTTTTTCCCCATGTTTATATAAAACTAGCCACAAACAAGGATTCTCTTTCCACCTGTATAGAATTTCAATTAGTACATGTGCTATGTGAACTCATTACAAGGGTACCAATTTTACCGAATTGAATTGTAATTTCACTTCGATTTTATAAGGGAACCGATTTTGAATACAAGTTGGATCATTTGGGAGAATTTGACTTTAAAATCATAGTACATACGATCCAACCTGTGATTTTAACAATCTTGATGCTAGTTATTATTAGCAAAATGACTATTAGACATAAATATTAAATATGAATAGATATATACCTTACTGGGACAATGGTTCACTAAACTTTCGTGATAGCTTCATCTTATCTGCATGACTGTAATTAGTAATACTAACAAGTAATTAAAGATTTTTCTGTGTTATAGATGCCCTTCTACTTTTCTCAATATCATGGACTTATGATAATACTCTTTTTGTTTTATACTGTAGTGAAGATTTACAAGCTATATAATAAGACAAAAATTCATGGAGAAAGATGTAGAAGAAACTCTTATTTTATTTATGTTCTCTTAACTCAACTAAAAAGGTGCTATTCAAGAAATTTTTGTATTTGTTAGTAAACTTAACATTGTTTGCCAACTTAAAATAAAATAATTGAATAAAAAAATATTTAAAATATATAGATAAAGTAAAAGAAAAACAACTAGTACCTATAGGACCTTTTTCTAATTCAATGCAAAATAATAGTTTATAAAATCTTTCCTTATAGAAAAGATAGGATAAGTTCTTTTTCTCTAACTCAATAAATTAATGACACATGTCCTTACCTTTTGTAATTGCAGGAGAAAAAATTTCTTATATATCACATTGAGGCTGACATCATAAATGATGCTTTTGGTCACTTCATCTGTGAGATACTATTAGAAAGATTTATTGTTATCTTTTTTCTATTCTTCTCTTCTTACAGTCTGCTCTCTTCATGGGCTTTTTCATTGTACTCAATAATCTTTTTCTACATCTCAAAGGTCTTAGATTTAAAATTCAAACTAGTATCTTTATCTACTAATTTAAAAAATAACTTTGCTTCTTCATGTCTTCTTATAAATATTTTAAGTTCTCTATCTAAACCATCTTAGGATTAAATGGGGATGGAAATTTTTTTGTCTTTGAGAATAACTTAATTTTTACTATATACAACATTCTTCAGAACAATCTTGAGGAAATCTATATGAATGACGTTATAGATTAACTTCAACTCTTCATATATTCTCCATTTGACTTTCATGGCTTATTTATCTATTTTCTTTAGTTTTGCAAGTTATCTATTTATAATAGGACAAAGATCCCATATTTGATAAGGATATTGAATCTTACCATCCTCTTCATATTTTATAATTGTGCTAGTAATCTAGATTGTGACATAATTAGGAGCATTTTTAAGAATTCTAAAGCTACCTGTATAATTTTTGGGAATGATGAACACAAATATTTACCATCTTTATTAACTTTAAGTTTACTTATTAGGCTAGCCTTAAATATGAGACTTTCTTTTATCATGTATGATTCAACATACAAACCTAACTATTCATGAGTTTGCCAATGGATATAAGCATATAATATATAACACTTTTGAAAAGAGTTGTTTATTGAATCAACTAGTTTATGTGACTAGCGATCTATTAAATCAACTAGAGAGAATGACTATATGTCTAAGTTGAGTATGATGAACTAAAGGCCTAGTAATAAGATGAGGATGTTAAGAATTATAATTGATGGAATAGTTATGTAATTTTCTCCTTATTATTTATATGATTGTGTAGTAGTTCCAAAGAAAAGAATTCTAAGTTTAAAAAAAAAAAGGATAATATAGAAATCTCCTTACCACTTATAATATCATTGTCATAATAAATTAAGAGTTTTAGATTTATGATATTCACTCCAAATGGCATAAAGTTCTCATTTAGTGTTTAATTAAGCCTTAAGCTTATGATGAGATGGTGATGATGATGTTGATATTTTCCCTTCATTCATTTTTTCTTGGCTCAATGAACACTTAAAGATTGAGTTTTGTGATGATAATGATGAGTTTAGTATGTTTTAGTTATGAGTCTTTTGGAGTCACTCCTTTTAGATACTGCTTTGATTATTTTAAGGTTGAGATTAGGTTATTTGATTATGTTTCAAAGTTTCTAATGGTAGCCTTATCCCTTTCCCCTCTCGAGTGTTATTTCGATCCATTCTATATTAATCTCAATTTCGGGTTGTGACATACTAGTTTTTAGAGTTGAAACTTAGAGAAGTGTATTGTTATCCTTCTATAATAATGTTTTTTTATGAAGCAATATTTATAGCTAAATTTGGTTATCGGTTTAAGAATTTTAAATATGGTTTTAGAGAAGGAGATGTAGATAAGTCTTAGCCTCCTTATAGACATTGCAAAAATTGTAATATAATAGACATGTAAAGGATAAATATTTCCTTATTCATGAATTTTTCTAATTGGTGCAAAACTATTGCAATGGATGTATAAGGTTTACCAAGAGTGGTTGCATAAGTAGGTAAGACTAATATGACTACTTTTAAAACACATCTTGATTATTAACCAAAGTATAAAGAATGGGCTTCTGCTTTGATTCATACTTCACACTAAAAGATGATGAATCTATTCAAGGCAAATGCATTGTGGTCTATAATCTTAATATGGCTAACTTTACTAGTAAGTTTAGTGTCGTGCATGTTTTCTGCACTAGATTCATAGGTGATAGATTTGTTTTGGTTGTCTTATGGCCAAATAAACCATATTAGTTTTTCCTCATATTATTTCAAATTAAAGCTTCTTTTGAACTTTAGGATCTAAGCCATATGAGTTCTATTATCGGTGCTAAATACTTTCTCACTTTTTTAAATGATTATAGCAGAGCCATTTGAACTTATGTGATGCAATAAAAATAACAAATCTACTTAATTATACAAACCTTTATTTATATGATAGATCTCAATTTTATACCTTATCATTGTTTAATTATTCATCATAGGACCTATGTTTATATAGTCCCAACCAAATAGAGTGGTATAGGGAAAACATAGACACCTTTTGGATATTGTTAGAGGTTTACAACACTAATTCTCTCTCCCTGAGGAATTTGTTGGATTGGGTTGGTCAAACGTACGTCAAAACTCTTTTTTGATATTGACAATATAGATTGAAAGGTTCTAATTTCAATTTTAAGTGTTGATCTTATAGATATTTAATTAGGATCCCTTTGAAACTGAATGGGAGATTTAATCTCAAAGATTAAGATTTGCACTCTAATTTGCAGCCATGAAATAGAATCTCGCGACTGCTATCCTTTAAAAGAGTTGAATGAATCTTATACAGATGAATTCACAGTGCATGTTGCATCTATAGTCGCGATCACGACTTTTGCATTCACTTGAAGGGAATCAAATCTTCAACCAGATCATGACAACCTCCTAAATAATTGTTAGAAGATCAAATTTCATGATAGTGAAAGAATTATAGTGACTGCGAATTTGGTGAACCAACATTTCCATTTAAGCAGACGTTCTCAAATTGAGAATCACGTCTAATAAAAAAATAGAGATTGTAACTTCCATTATTGCTCAAGAAATACAATAGCTATTTTTCTTGAAGAACCAATGGTTAAATGTCATGTGAACTAGTCGTTAGATGTAAACGGGGTCATATAAATCTCACAACTATGAATGAAGGTCTCGACTGCGAATTTTGTTTGACAAGTATTAAATGCAAGATTTGTCTTTCATACTTTAGAAATTTGAAAATAGTTTATTTGTAATGTTTCTTTGGTGGTTATAGCCTATAAATATACCACCAAATGGACTTAAATGTAAGAGGATAACCATTGATTATGAAAAAACTTTTGCAAAGTTAATTCTCATAAATTTAAGTCTTTGTACATAGTTTGGTATAAGCTTTAAACCTCTTAGGTTTAGGTTTAAAAGTGAGCCTTTATATAGAATACTTTTGTTTGGTTTTTAGAGTGAGCCTTAGAAAACTCTTGTATAGGTTTGAGTGTTGGCCTTGATAAAACACTTATGTAAGGTTCGAGTGTTAGCCTTGAGAAAATACTTGTGTAAGGTTCGAGTGTGAGCCTTGAGAAAACACTTGCAAGGTTTTGTGTGAGTTTAAACACTAAGTTGACTGTGAGCTTGTAAAACACTAGTGATTTAGTGAAATACCTAATTAGTAAATTGAGGAGTGGATGTATAGTTGGTTAATACCCGAACCATTACAAAACTCGTGTTCATTCTTTTTCTACTCTTTCTCTAATCATTTATTTATGTGAGCTTCCTTTAAAAGTTCAAATTTGCCATCAATTCAACCTTCCCTTCTTGGTGCACAAGGGCAAAAAATTTGTATCAAAGTCAAGTCTCAATTTAAATCTTAATTATGTGAGAAAAGATCAATGACACAAGAAGGAATCCACCCTCACCTTAATCCCTACTTTGATGACAATGATTATACTTTTTGGAAGCATAAAATAGAGATCCATCTTGATAGCGATCTCATCAACTTATAGGATTATGTACTCAAAGAGTGGAAGCCTTCAACAAAAATGGTTGAATGAGAAGAGGTGACAATTATAAAAGAAGAATAGAGTGAAACATATAGAAAGGCAAATGGAAAGAACAAAAGGGCAATGATTATTCTCCTAAGCTTCATGTCAAGAGAAAAAATTGAGAGAGTCCAACATTGTCAAACCACATATGTCATATAGAAAGCACTAGAAAAGTATCATGAGGGCACAACTCTTATGAAATCAAGTAGGTTGTAGATGTATGTGACGAAGTAGAAGCTCTTCATGATGAAAGACAACAAAAGCATCACCAATATGACAAATAGACTTCTCTCCATTATCATAAAATAAAGAAGTTTAGAAGAATTCTTACCAACTATGAGGTAAATACTAAAATCCTTAAATCTCTTACTTTGGATGAATATGTGTAAGAGTATGTAGCATTCAAAAATGCAATCAAAAGATTGAAAAAGTGTCAACCAATACTCTCATTGACAAGCTTCTCATTTATGAGAAGACTGTTAAAAAGGAAGAAGAGATGAAAAAGTAAAAGGATAATAAAACAAAAAGGAGAATAAAGTCTCACCTTCAAAGTTTAAGAAAATGATTCAAGCTCAAGTAACTCAAAGGAAAGTGATAAAGAAGAAAAAGAGCTTCTCAAAATATCAAGAATGACCAAAGATTTGATAAAAAGGAGAAGAGGAAGAAGAATCCAAAGAAAGCCATCTTCTTAATACCACAAGGAAAAGAAGAAGAGCTTCAAGACTACTTGGAATGATGATTCAAGTGATGAAGAAGAAGATGTTGAAGTTGCAAACTTTCGCTTCATCGCTCAAGAGGATTCCTCTAATGAGGTAAGTATTTCTCCACACTTTTGTGATGAGTATGATGCATATTACAATGTAAATGGTGAGCTCTTTAAAGGTTTAACTTTAAACTGTAAGAAATATAAATAAAAAATGAAAGTTTATAAGAAAAAGTGTTCCAAACTTGAGGATGAATTTAAATGCTTAAATGATCTTATAAATGACTCGAGGACTTCTAATGAAGAACTCAAGAAATCTTTAGAAAATTTTTTAAGATCTTCATCCTTTGTTAATTTTTTGAGAAAAAAAAAATGATTCTTTACAAGGTGAAGTCATTGAACTTAGAAATTCTATTTGTAAATTTCACAAAAAGAAAAAAGCTTTAAATACACTTGTTGTATCTCAAAGACCTCCCTTAGTGAGACATGGTTTAGGCTTAAATGGAGCATCTTTAACTACATCATCTCTTACTACATTCATTAAAGCATCATCACCTCAAACTTCTAGTATTGAGATCATTGGAAAAAAAAGTGTTTCTAACACTAAGCCACCTATGTCTAAGGGCAAAGAAAAGACTCTCCAAGGCTCAAAAGCAAAGGCTGATAGAGCAAATTATGCATACATCTATAACATCAAGCATGTTGGACCACACATAACCAAAAAAAAAAATCTCTTCTACTTCTCATCACTCATGCATATGCATACACTCTCACCACCAAAGTGTGAGAATGTCTCTCTTTCATACCAAAGTTGTGCATAAGAGAAAGACTTATAAATCTAAACTCCAATGTGATTATTGCAAAAGTTATGATCACATAAATATATTTTGCACATTAGGAAGACATACCTCAAATTAGAGGACCCTTCTAAGACTAACCCACAAGGACCTAAGTATCCTTGAGTACTAAAGCAAAGTGTTTGATATTGTCGGATGGGGACTCCACCAAATTCTCATCATGGAATATCTAAAGGTGAATGAAGATTGTTCATGAAGAAGGATAAAGTTTCAAATGGTTATTTGGTATCAAACCATTGATACTAAACATGTAATGTATCCCTTATGTTTTTAACTTGATATATTTATGCATATGTTTAAATATATCTATGTGTTGACATGTTTGATTTGAATGATTGTGTAATGAGTTGAATCAGTTCATTTTGCATTTAAGGTTTTCTATATTTCAAATATATAAATCAATAATCAAAATATCATATACTCCATATCAGGGTCATATATGAAAATTCTTAAATTCCTGGCCCTAGTTTGTGTGATCAAATATCTTTAAATGTTTGAATTGTTTTGCATTTATGTTTATTTATGAAATTTCCATGTATTTTATGTTTCATCTATTTATCTTCTTATGTAACAAATTGTGATCAATTGTGCAAAATTACTTATGTTTGCTAATATTATTTACGTTTGTGCAATTTACAAGTTTGTAGACATTTCCTCTCATATTTCATATTCTCTCTTATTCCCTTCTATTCCTCTATTTTTTATCCTGACAAAGGGGAAGAGATAATTGACTAAACATACAAGGGGGAATCTATAAAAAGGGGAGAAAAAATTAAACTATATTTGCAATAAGCTAAGACAATAATTCATTTTGGAGCATGCATAATTGATCTTTATCATTTGCATATTTAATCTATATTGTCAAATCTAAAAAGGATAGATTGATGGACTAGGTTGGTCAAAACTAAGTCAAGACTCTCTTTTGATTTTAACAATATAGATTGAAAGGTTCTAATATCAATTTCAAGTGTTAATCTTATAGATATTTAGCTAGGATCACTTTGAAAGTTGAATGAAAGTCTTAATCTCAAAGATTGAAATTCGTGCTCTAATTCATGATCATAAACCAGAAGCTCGAGACCGGTATCCTTTAAAAGAGTTGAATGAATCTTATATAAATGAATTCACAGTGTATATCACATCCATAATCGCAATTGTGACTTTTGCATTCACTTTGAGGGAACCAAATCTTCAATCAGATCATGCCAGGTGTCCCAAAAAATTGGTTAAAGATCAAATTTCATGGTAGCGAAAGAATTATAACGACCGCAAATTTGATGAAGCAACATCTTCATTCAAGCATACTATCTCACGATGAGAATCATGTTTAATGAGCAAAATAGAGATAATGAATTTCACTATTGCTTAAGAAATACAACAACTATTTTCTTTGAAGAACCATTGGTTAAATACCACGTAAACTAACTGTTAGATACAAATAGGATTATGTGAATCTCACGACCGTGAATGAAAGTTTTGACCACAAATTTCATTTCATAAGCATTAAATGCAGAATTTGCCTAGTATACTTCGAAGATTTAGAAATAGTTTTGTTTGTAACATCTCTTTGGTGTTTATAGCTTATAAATACACACCAAATGGACTTAAATGCAATAGGACAACCATTAATTGTGTCAAAAATCTTGCAAGGATAACCATTGATTGTGTCAAAACTCTTGCAAAGTTAATTCTCAAAACTTTAGGTCTTTGTACATAGTTTGGTGTGAGCTTTAAACACCTTGGACTTGGGTTTAATAGTGACCTTTGTATAGAAAACTTTTGTTTAGGTTTTAGAGTGAGTTTTAGAAATTTCTCGTATAAGTTTGAATGTTCGCCTTGATAAAATACTTGTGTGAGGTTTGAGTTTTAGCCTTCATAAAATATTTGTGTAAGGTTGAGTGTGAGTCTTGAGAAAACACTTGTAAAGTTTAGTGTGAGTCTAAACACTAAGTTGAGCGTGAGCTTGTAAAACACTAATGATTTAGTGAAATACCTAATTGGTAAATTGGGGAGTAGATGTAGGGTTGATTAATATTCAAATCACTATAAAACTCTTGTGTTCATTCTTTTTTTTACTCCTTCTCTAATCTTTTATTTATGTGAGTTTCCTTTTAAGTTCAAATTTGTCATCAATTCAACCCTTATTCTTGGTGCATAAGTCAACAAAATTTTTGTCAGAACATGTTTTACATACAACCTATCTTATATATATAGACTTCTAATAACTTCTTATAACTAAGTTGCTCCTTATTAAAGATTATTTGGTATTTCTCCTAATCATCAAAACCTTAAAATGTTTGGTAGCCTATGTTTTGCTACTTCATACAGAGATAAATTTAGTTCTAGAGTTTGTGTTTTAGGCATTAAAGGTTATAAAGTGTACGATCTTCTTACTCACAAATTATTTTCTAACAGCAATGTTAAATTTGTTGAACATTGTTTCCTTATCAATTTTTCCCTTACATTACTTTAGATTTTCCTTCTTGACCTTTTATATTTACTGAATCTCATATTCCTTATGATCATTTATGTATTTCTGAATCATTCATGGCATCTCGATCTTCTCATGTTGCTTTTGTTGATAATCCTATTAAATTTGTGTCTTTTCCACCCTCGCATTCAATTTTTATTAACTCATGAATTTAAAAAATATATTTTTCTATCCTTCCTTTTAAAGTTCCTACAAGTCCTAAAAGAAGTATTAGAACTAGTCATAAACCTGTTTGGTTGCATGACTTTGCATGTATAGTTGCTTTTAATTTTAATTTCAATTATACATCTTCAGCTCATCCAAATATTATTTCACCTTCTATTTTTTTTTTCTCCTTCTTATATTGTATTCCTTAATTAAGTTTTAGCGATTCTTGAATGCACTATTTATGCTCAATCTTCTTAGGATCTTAATTGTATCATTATTATGAATCATGAAATACTAGCATTAGAATATAATAATACTTTGATATTAACCAAGTTACTTAAGGGTGATAAAGCTACTAGTTGTAAGTGAGTATCTAAAGTTAAATTTAACCTTGATAGCACTATTTACATATACAAGGCTAAACTAGTAGCTTAGAGATACAATCAAATTGAAGGCATAAATTACAAAGAAGTTTTTCTCCTATGGCTAATCTTATCAAAATAAGACTTCTCTTAGCCTTAACAATAGCTTAACAAATAGTATATATATCAACTAAATATTAATAATGTTGTTTTACATGCCTATCTAGTTGAAGAGGTCTATGTGCAAGTTCCTTCAAGTCATTCCCAATCTAACACAAATAGTATTTTCCTTCTTAAATGATCTCTCTATTGTCTATAGCATGCTTGCAAGTGGTGGACTATCAAATTTAATTTGTTATACTTTAATTAGGCTTTAGTCAATCTATGCATGATCCTTGTTTTGTTTACTCAGGAAATCAATCACGATTTTCTGGTTCTCTTTGTTCTATATTGATGATGTTTTTATAAGTGAAATTTATGTCTTCTATTAAGGGTTTTTTTATGATAATTTACCATTAAAGACCTAGACTTTATCAAATACTTCCTTAGCTTAGAGATTGTAACGTCTGATCATGGTACTTTCTTAGTGAAAAGAAGTTTATAGATTTGGTGCCTGAAGCTTACTTAATTGATGTAAAATTTGATTCTAATCCTTTATCACATTATTTGCAACTTTCCATAGATCAAGGTGTTTGCCTAATCCTAATAGGTACAGAAGACTAATTAGGAAGCTAGTTTACATTAATCTTATTAAGCTATATATTACCTACACAATCTAACATTAAGAAAGTTAATGTCTACTCCTAGGAAGTTTCATCTTCTTGTAGCTCTACATGTCCTCAAATCTCTCAAAGGCTTTTATTCTCTTAGTGTATTTTTTCCTTCTCATAATTCTTTTACTCTAAAAGCTTATGTAGATAGTAATTGGGCTTCTCGTCCCATTTCTAGAAGATCTTTAACTAGCTTATGTATCATTATAAAAAATGCCATCATTTATTAAAAGACAAAGAAGTAAACTACTGTAATTAGGTCTTTAGCTAAAATATAATACAAAAGCATTACTTTTATTATTTATGGGTATCTGTAGATCACTTATTTCTTGTAAGATTGAGGAATGCTTATTTCTCTTTCATTTTTCTCTTTATTGTGATAACAAAGCAGTTTTCCATATTGCTGCAATCCTATCTTCCATAAGCATATTAAGCATTTGGATATTGATTGTCATTTTGTCAGACACAAATACAAGCAAGGCTTCATATTACTTCATATTTCCCTTACCTATATGTTAGCTAGTGTTTATTAAGGTTTTGCCTACCTTTACAATGCAGTCTTTCCTTATCCAGTTGAGGATGTTTAATGTACATCCTTCAACTTAAGAGGGAGCTACTAGCATATTAAGTTAGTTAAATAGTTTATTACTGATTTTAATTAGCTAGTTAACTTATTATCCATCTCATACTAGTATAGATGCATCTTAGGTATTGTAAACTAACAATTATCAAATTTACTATCTTCAATAACTTTCATTTGCACTTTCATCTAACCTTACCTTGTTTCTAAGCTTACTTGATAAGGTTCACAAAATTGATCAGAGCGTTTCAAGAACTAGCCAAAGGAGTATTCTTGATCTACAATCCTAGAATGAAGTTTTTGAGTTCTGCAAGAGCTTCATCAATCCTCCAATTACAATCTCCCTCTATTATCTTCAACTTCTTATATTAAAAATAGCAAACACTACTATTCAAAGTTGTAGTTTTGAAAGTTACTTGAAAGATAAGAAAGTGGGCAAACTTTGACAAAAAATCGAATGGATGGACGAAGAGAAATTGACAAGATGCAATAAGAAATAAATACTCACATGTGCAAGAATTACTATACAACAAATAATATAAATAGAACTCTATACTAGTTTTTTTATAAGAAGGGAATAGTGGGAAAATGGAGGATAGTAAAGAAAAATGTAAATGATTATGCAAAGGCAAACGAGTTTCTTATTAGATCAAAGAATGAATAAATAGTGTAATATAACAATAAAAAAATGGTTCACATCTACTACTCATGATAATTATAACAAATGTTACATCTCAACATATGTGTTAATAAATAGCTAAAACCTAGCACTCTGATAACAAACTCTCTAACTACTTTCCACCTCCCTTTCTCTCTCTTACTTTAAGTATGATAAAATTTTATATTATAGAAACTCGAATTTTGACGTTTAGTCTGGCGTTTACTCTGTTTGACTCTTTGACATTATTTTACATTAAATAATAATATATGTTGATTTATTTTTTATATTTTATTTTAATTAATTCCTATAACAATTCAAATAAAATTATTCACCTCCGTGCACAGTCTCAATAAAAATGGGTGCAAAAGAACTACAAATGTTGCCTCGTGAGATATATAACTTTATTTTGATGTCCTTATGTTAGACTTGACTCATCCAATCAATAAAATGAGCCTAGTGACATAAGACCCATGAACTTTATTGCTTCTTGGAATTTTATTACATTTTCATTTGATAAGATTTATTAATTCAACATTAATTTAAATCTTAGTAAAAATTTAATTTGAAATTACTCATGTATCACAACAAAAAAAGATACTCTTAAAGTATTTATAGCAAAAATAAAGTTTATATATATATATATATATATATATATATATGTGTGTGTGTGTGTGTGTGTGTGTGTGTGTGTGTGTGTTTCATAGCTCATGAAAAATAATCTATAGTTTTGCGGCTCTACTTAAAATATGATATTGTACGTTCATTTTTCGACTATAATTAATAAAAAAAATAAACGATGAAAAATTATTCCAATTAGCACATCAATTTAACACGAGCATCTGATCGTTCAATGTTTCTTTTATCATATTTTTAGCTATTTATGAAAATACTTTAATTATCTTTAAATTAGATTCAAATTTTTAAAAAGAAAATCATTTTTTTTTGAAAATAAACTTTTAGTTCACAAAATTTATATTGAAAAATCTACTATTAATTAATGAAAATGTTTTTCTATTTTTTGTTAAAAACAACTAATAAATAATAGTCTCAAACACACTATCAATATTATAGATTTACAAAAAAAAAAAAAAAAAACTAGAGATTTAATCTGGCACGTTCGTTAATTATATATTTTAAATTTTGTAATTAATAATTAAGGCTTGATACTTTATCTACTTTAATTTATATTTTGGTTGCATTTTTAGTAATAAAAAGACTAAGATATTAAGTTTATAAATTCGAGTCATTTGAGATCATATTAGATTTTTTCATATTATATTATATGGAGTTAAGACTAGATTGGATTAAATTTAAAATGTTTGAATTGGTATCGTTTTTTGAGCATAAATAGAGTAAGAAACTATTATCTCAAGTCAAATATTAAAATGTTTTAATTCTTGCTATTTTAATTCCAGATACAAATGACTTGATTGGCATTAGGGTTAAGCAAATCAGTCGGTTCAGTTTGCTCAATTCAATTTGTTACTAAAATCAGTAGAATTGAATTTTATATTTACAAATTGAATTGAATTGAAATTTTTGAAAAAATTGAATAAACTCAGCCGAATAATAGAAATTTATAAATATACAAATTGAACCTGTAAAATTTTGATTTTATTCGGTTATATTTAATTAAATTACATGTATTTTAAATTTAATTTGATTCAAATTAGTTTGATTTATTAATAATATAGAATTATTTGGTTCATTTGGTTTTTTATATAAAAAATTAGAATGAAAAACTGAAAACTGATTTTTTTTTTAAATGAAAACAATTTATTAAAAGATTAAACCGAATCAAATTGATTTGGCCAATTTTTCGATCAGATCCCGTTTTGCTCACCCCTGACCGGCATAGTGAAGCAAATTAATGTCGTTTTCTTTTTTGTTTTCTTTTGTACTACCTCCTTTTCATCATCGAAGTCAAGGTCGTCGCACCATTTCAAGTTTTTTCCACACCTGACACGTTACATATAATTGAAATTGGCAACTACATATAAACAATGAAACATAAAACGATTAAAAGCAAAATAGACATTATAAAATTTTGTTAGTTTTATGAAACTGCGGAAAATACAATCTCAAAAATTTCCATACATGACGCTATATATGCACAATGACTAGGTTAAACAAATGTTGATGAGTTCTGGACAGGATTACAATAGCTGGAGGCATATATAATATGAATTCTATAATGGCTAATATGTACAGTATCGTGTAAATTTTAAATTATGTGTATAAGTTATTAATTATTTATAATAATTTTATCAGAATTATACTAACTATGATAATATTGAAATATTCACTCATTTATATATATGTGTATTATCAACAAAGAAGAAAAAGAAAGAAGAAGAAAAAAGAAAAAGAGGATTGATACATCTTTGTTAAATATTATACATGTCTCCTTCTTCAAACAACCCTGTATGTATGTTTCCTTAATCATCTGATCATGGCTGTTAAGGAGCGAAAAACAACTTCTTCACAAGGAATAGTGAGACCCATATCATGTTTAAAGCCAAACTCTTCTTCAGCTTTTTGAAGCAAAATCTGAAACTCAGGATGGTCCAACCACGATATTGGGATAATATATCTGCTTCTATTCTCGCCAACATAGACAGCAAAGTGTCCTTTCGGTACATCATCAGGAAGGTCAGCTTCTTGATGATTATTATCATAACCTTGTTTCTTTCCAAAACTTGAGCATCTTTTGAGAATTTGTTTAAGAGCTGCTGCTTGTGGAAACTTATTTGATTTTCGAGCTGCTGCTTGTGGAAACTTATTTGATTTTCCAACACCCATTTCTCAAACTTGTATAAATTTGTTTATTTTGCGAAGTGTTTGGTGATGAGGAAAGAAGAGAGGAGGAGAGCTAAAGAAAGAAAAGAAGGTGTGTTGAAGTAGTAGTGGTGGGGAAGGATTGAAGGGGAGCAGAGGTATTTATGGGAAATGCAGTAGAAGAGAGGAAAAGGAAAAGGGTATGTTACGTTTGTATCTGAAACAAAGACACGTGGTATCTGGAAGCAAAGAACAGACCAAGAGTGCTTTGAAGAAGGCGACGGTAAACGAGGGCAATCAGGTCTCCTAGCCCCACTGGGGCTTATCCTACCTTGTTGACTCCTCTAGAGACATCATGGGACCATTGATGAGCTTACGATAGTCATCTCTAAAATCCAATCAGCAGAATAAAAGACAAAACTGGGACAATTTTTCCTTCTTTCTTGTCTTTCTCTCTCTCCCTCTCGAAGTTATTAGTTTGTGTCTGTATTGCTGGAATACTCGATGCATTGTAATTCTGAAGTTACAAAATTTCTGTTTTATATAATTTTAGTCCTTGTCCCATGTGTCTTTTCTTAGGAAAAACTCATTTTATGCATGGAGCCCTATGTCGACGTGCATTTATAAGTGCCATTGGACCAGAACTAGAGAGACAGAATCCAGTCTATTATGCTTCATAAGTGCATAAGGTCACAAAATTAGATCTTAGATACATGTTTTTTTTCTTCCTGATTAATTTAGCATAAGTTAGAGTTGAAACTGGTAATCATTCAGTGTTTTGAGAATTGAAATGGTTAGTCAAATAAATAAAATTAAAAATCAATTAATAATTTAGTTTGATTCAATGTTAAAAATAAATCAATTAAAAAATTGATTAAATTAGAAAAATCAAGTAAAATAAAAAACTGACTCAAACCAATTTAATCTAAAAAATTATATCGTTTTGCAAAAATTTAAAAACTATACATTTTTTAAAAAATTTAAAATTTTTAAAAATAATTTTCATTACTTTATCATATTATATATCGAACTAGACTAATTGGAAATTGATCAACTAACCGGTTTGATCTTCAATTCGATTTTAAAAATATTGATAGTATTAGAGGCAATTCTAATATTTTTAAACTAAAAATTCATTATATGACATTCTTTTTTTTTTTTTCTAAAAATTTGATATGCAAAGAAAATAATAACACGGTAATGTAATGTGATAAGTTATTATGCGCACAATTTGTGAACAAGAAATGAGCAATTAGGGTTGTAAGAGACCAAAAAAGAAAAGCAGCGGTGTGAAGTCCATTTTTGTATATTTGGCTATTAAGAACACCTTGAGAGTTCGATACTAGCTGGGGGGACTGGAACACTGACTGTTTTTATTGAAGCTGCAAATGGGACCACAAGTGCAGTCCATGCATGATAGTCCTGCTTGCTGCATACATTAAGGCCACTGATTATTAAGACATTGGAAGAACATTCAATGTTCCAACATTTACAAAAATATCCTAGCTTTGGTCCCCCTTTTGTTCTTGATATTATTTTAGTTTTAGGGTTCTGTCAAAAGACATAATTCTGGTAAATTATGGACCACTAAGAGATAGGAGTGGGAATGAGGTGAGGCTAACCACCCAAGTGCTAAGTTTTTGTCTGTCCAAACTGGTACACTAATCAAAGTGGAGATTGGAAACCAGATTTTAAATTTCAGCCTCTACGAGTCAACTCATATTAAAATCTTGGCCTAAATGTATAATAAAAAGAAAGTAAACAAGGTACTAGGCCAAGTTCTAACCTATCATGCGATTATTTTAGATACTTTTTTTTTTGTTATTTTAGGCTAAGTTCGAACCTATCATGAAATTATTTTAGATTTTTTTTTTTTTGTTATTTTAGGCTAAGTTCGAACATATCATGCGATTATTTTAGATATTTTGCGAGCCTATCATGCGATTATTTTAGATATTTTTGAGCCTATCATGCGATTAATGTAGATTTTTTTTTTTTTCTTTTGTTATTTTAGGCTAAGTTCGAACTTATCATGCGATGATTTTAGATATTTTTTTTGTTATTTTAGGCTAGTTTGAACCTATCATGCGATTATTTTAGATTTTTTTTTTTTTTTTGTTATTGTTAGTATCTATTTTAGGATTCAAACTTAGCAAGCGGTCATCTAGATTTTTTTTTTTTTTGTTATTTTTAGTATATATTTATTGTGTGGCATAAGATAGAAATCACCTGCTTTATTAATCAATGAAATCATTTGTAATCTTGTGATTTCTATCATTCAACATGACCCCAACAAAAATAACAATCCAGGCCGAGGCCCCATCAATATTTTTCTGATATGCTTCTAACCATCCATTTAAAAACAGTTCTTGTCTATTAACGAGTTTATTAAAACTTAGAAATGACTCAATATTTCCTTTGATGAGTAAAATATTTTTTACTAATCAATTTTGTAAACACCCAAATGTAAAAATGTTCTCTGTAGAAAATGTCTTCCATGAAACAAAGGGAGAAACAGCAGTGCTATCTCTTACCAACCATATGCTCCCTCAATCCTATTTTCGGCAAAGGTGCCTTTACCCAATATTTTTAAAACCAGAGTAGTCTTTGAATCGGGTGACTGATTAGTTCGTAATTCAACCAGTCTGACTGATTTGACCAATCTGGTTCAATTGATCTAATAATAAATAAAATTTAAAAAATATTATTAAAATAACTTTAAAAATTTTAAAAGTATTGAAGTATATAAATATAATTATAATAAAAAAAAATAATGTAAAATGCCAATCTAGATCAAATCAAATTGTTACTAGTCCGATTTTTAATTTTTCTGATTCAACCTGTTGGTTCTATTCGTTTTACAAAACATTGCCTTTGGCCAACTAAAGATATGATTTCTCTTCAAGATGTAGCATTACTCCAATTCATAAGTTCCTAAAAAATATCCTATGGGAAACTAGGTTTGAAATCACAGTCACAATCGCAATGTAAACGTGTTACTATATTGCAGATAAATTGTAACTGCTGCAGCCGATGGTATTGTGAATTTTTTCAAAAAATTCACAATATAACTAAAATCAATATATATTAAAGAGTACGTAACAACAATAATAAAAACATCTAAATTAATAACTGATCAGGTACAAATATTTAAATTATAAGATATAATTAAAAGTTATCACCAATAATAGGTGTTTGTTAACGAGTACAGACTATTAATAGTTCATCCAAGCATATATAATAATAACTTAAATATAGATATTTCAACTACATAATAGAATTGATGGTTACCGTCAAAAGGAGTGGCATGGAGGATCTTGATAACCTTGACTGTCGCATTGATCACCTTGATTTGGATTTGATGTACCATCACTTTATGATCCTCTAGTTGGAAACATATCAATAAAAAGAGATATATTTGAATCACCATACATTGTTTCTTGATAATTTTGCAGCGCACCCCAATAAGGAGTTGGATATTCATGTGATTAAGTCTCCCCCCAAAATGATGATTAATCCTGACTAATGGAGTTTGAGTTATCACTAGCATCTATATTCTAGTAACTGTATGCAAAAGAATGTGAGCTATAATAATCAACTCTATAATCATGTCCACGACCACAACTAAATTCATATCCATAACCAAAACAAAATTCATGTTGTCTTTCAAATCTAGAAGGAGGATAAATAAGATATATATTACCATGATGAGTGTACTCTCTAAAAAGTGCTCGGATAGAGCCACAATTATGTTGCCTTCTTATGGAACATGAAACATAATCCCCATAATAATTCTCACTACCTCCAGTTATTGTTTCACCATATTGAGCACTAGAACTAATATCGCCACCACTATTCCCTTTACTGCCACCATCACTACACCTTTCACCTCCACCACCACCACCACCACCATCATCATTATCATTAAGGCCTTCATTAATATTTTGATCATTAACAGTATTATGAGCATTTGCACCATTAATAACTGGGGTCTCTTCCTCATCATTTATATTTAACTAATCCAAGTCTTGCCCATTGAGCAAAAAGGCTTCTCTCTCTTCTAGCCATGGTGACAATAAGTCATCTTCAAAAATATAATCCAAATTTATGGGATTATAATTATCATTCAACTCTTATTGGCTCATTCTCATAGTGTGTCTCAATTTTAGTCTCATATTGTAGTGCATATAGACTAAGGCATGTAATTTCTTATACTTTGACATATTCCTAGTCTTTGTATGAACCAAATGTAGTCCAATTTTTTTCACAATCTGAGGGTGATGTTCTTTGGCTTAGAACTTTAATTGTTATCTTTTGAAGCTCTAGTACACTTTCGCCATAGTTTATTTACCACTCAACTATAATATTTAATAATGAAAAATATATTAAGACTCGTATAACTATTTAAGTATAGTTATGACATAAAATTTAATAAAGTTAGTAAATAATATACTTGGAGGAGATTTAGGTAAGGCTCTTTAAGCAAATGATGATTAAAAAGATCCTTCCTTATATTCAAAAAGCTAACATTGTGTATTTGCATTTAAAAAATCATTTTTTGATTACTCAATATAATGATATAACAAATGAATTATTATTCATTGACATAATAAGTACTATAATTTTTTATTTGTAATGTTGCATGGACCACTTTATCTAGATTTGGATCTAGCCTTTCAATTACATTCCTTACCCCCACCTTTACTTCAACATTATTAGTAATATCATAAGGTTCATATTGATATTAAGGATTGAAGAAGTAAGCTATAAATAAAAACAACATGCATACCATTTATTACTATAAATAAGGCAAATAACATTAAGTGTATTGAGGAATTATTATTTATTATATTACCATATCAATAACATTCAATTCTTTAATAGAAATACTCACCAGTAAAATGTAAATCATTATGCAATTAAAAACTCCATTTATGACCAATAACCCTCTAATATTTCTTATAGTATTTGCAGTTCTCCTTTATAGCTAGCTCAGCTAGTTCTCTTGTCTTAAATATGAATCTCACAGTTAGTTTTTCATCTTTATCAACTAGCTATAAAAGTTTCAAAAATGGCACTTATACTTTTAAAATCAAAGCTGATTTTGTCCAAAATTCTCTTCCTTCATTGGTTTGACCCAAAATTATTTTTATAACTTATATTGAGTAGTTATCATTTGACCATACCTTGACATCATAAATATCTTTAATTCAAAGATTTGTCTCAACTGTATCCGAAGTCAAACAATGCTTCATAATGTAATGAAGTTAGTGGCAAATTGATGATACTTCGACGAAGAAGATCTCTTCCATCTGTGAATTTTTTCATGTAGTCAAACACTTAATTGTAATTATGGATAAATTAGGTGATTCTTCTTTTCTGTTCAATAACTGATTGCTCCATTGTTTTCTTCTCCATATCTTCCAAAATTAAGTCAGTGCAAAGGGGCGAAGGGCATTGCAAGCTATCCAGTACAAATTTTTGCAGACATTTATTAGCATCTTCCTTGCAAGTTTCATAAAAAAGTATTATTAGTCACTATTTATACCACTTTCTTTTTACAAACCTTTTCAACAACTTCCTTCTTTAAACCAAAATAATACTAACCATCTTTTGTCTCAACAGATATTGCATTAACAGATTTATAATAAACGGTGCCACGATTTGAATAAAAAAGAAAGTTAATAATGTGCATCTTATGTTCATCCATCACATATTATTTTTACACCTCTTTCCTTCAAACTTCTTGAGATAAAATCTACATACTATTTCATCAAAATGAACTCTTTAGGGGGAAAAAAATGCTTCAGTAAGTTCATGTGCAGTAGGTGGAGAAATACTTGGGCCTACTTCACATGTAGTTCTTAGCAATGGTTGTATGTATGGCGAGTCAACAACAGAAAAATGAAATTTGTTATGCACAACAAACCTACCTATAGCATTCATCAAATTTCCTTTATTCCTTTTAAACCACCCTGTTTTAATTGTAGCTTGTTTCTTTGTTTTATCTCTTGTTGTAATTAGACTTCAGCTGCTCTTAACCTATCAATTGGTCTTGATAGAGGCGGGGGAGCAAAAGTATGGCAGCTAGTAGATCGACCTTCATATTCAGTTTCTCTCGTTTCTCTAACACTAGCATAATGATTCATTTTCTGCTTCATTAATTGGCAACCACTTCCATTACTACCACTTTCATCATAGTTACTTCCTCTACTTATTCTATGAGCATCCATCTCATATTGTTTGTTACTTTCTTCCTTTGCACATCATATATTTCATCTTCATCAAAGGAATTATCATCCATGTTCATTCTAGTAATTTCATCTTCTAAATGCTTTTTTTGAGAATTTTTTTTCACTCTTCTTGGCTTGATTTTCCTCTAATATTTTTTTTTCATATCAAGTCTGATATTTTTTGGAACATTTGAGAAACATATTATTTCTCCTTCTTTGTGTGCCAAATGTTATTTCAAGCATGTAATTCCTCTTATTACTGTATGAACACATAAATTTTAGGTCATAGTGCTTTTACTTTGGCCAATAAGCATTATAAACTTCTACACAATATCATTACTAGGTCTCCAATTTTTGTTTTCTTTATCTGCACTGTTTGCCTTGGAATGAGACATTTTTATTTCAGATAATCGATGTGGAATGACCTACAAAATAAATTTACAAAATAAATTTGTAAAAGCCTATACTGAATATAACAATATTTCATAATGATAACGGCGTTCATGACATCACGTTAATTGATAGATCATCAGAGATTATAGATTCTATATAACTTACCAATTTTATTTTTATAACTAAAAGAGATTTATTACCATAACCTTATATTTTATTTAGTAAAAGATAGATAATAAGAACTATTATGAAGGAAAAAAAAAATAAAGCAAATTAATTTTTTAATTCATATCACTAAATGAAATACAAAAATTGAAAAGTTGTATATTTACACAAAATAGACTTAATGGTAAATTGGTAAAAAATAAAAAATAATTTTATAATTCATAATTACTATATTGCATTATATAATTAAATGGTAAATTAATAAACTTAAAAATACAACTACAATTAAATTAAAACTATTTAAACAAAATAAAATAATATCATGCGTAAATAAGTACAAATATTTCTCAAATAAAAGCTCATATGCCACTTTACACATGAAAAATACTTTGATCTTTTAAAAATCAAAATGATATTTCTTTTGTATTTTTTCTTAAATTGTAGACCTAATCATTGAATTTAACATATAAATTGATAAATCATAATTATTATATTGCATTATATAATTAACATGTAAATTGATGAAATTTAAAAATAAAAGTATAATTAAAAAGTTAAAACTATATAGATAAAATATTATAATATCAATAAATACTCATATGTCCTCAAAAATAAAAATTCATATACTAATTCACATATGAAAAACTCTTCAATCTTAACAAAATGATATTTCTTTTGTATTTTTCTTAAATAAATGATATTAAAGTATGTAACTATATTACGAAATATTTATTGATATACCTAATTATTGCATTTAAATAATGAATTAATAAATTATTTTAGTTACTCTATTAGTATAATTTAAATATTTGAAATTGACTCATATTAATTTTGTTATTACTCATAATTATTATATTATATTATATAGCTACATGGTAAATTAATAAATTAAAAATAAAACTATAACTAAATGTATATTGACAAAATAAAATAACATCATATGTTGACAAAAATAAAAAATCATATATCATTTCACACCTAAAAATATCTCTAATATTCTTTTAAAAAATAATTAATATAAAACTTGTTAACGATAATGTAAATCCTTTTTTGTTGCAATTCTCATTTGTGTATTTACTCCCTAGTATAACTCAACTACAACCCTAGTTGTATTATAAATGCTTTGTACCTTTGTAATGTATTTTTGATATACAATGAGAACACAAACTTCACATGGTAAAGGCATAATTTCCTTTTTGTTCTCCATCTTCATCTAGCTCTACTCAATCATATTACTCTAACACCCAACTCATCTCCACTTAATCACACTGACCCACACTCAACAAAAAAGGATTTACATTATCCTTAAAAAAACTAGCACTACAAAACATCAAAACAAGAAAGGGAAAATGATCTTAATGGAAGCGGTTCTCTCTTCTTCTCTACTCAAATTCTCAAGCATAATTCTATTAAGTAGCTTCAAATCATCTTCCACCACTTGACTTGTATTTCATACTTCTGATCCAATTATTTCTCATCAAAGATGTCCAGAATCTATTCATGCAAAAGGTTCTACTCTTCAAAGATGCTCAAAATCATCTATTTGCTTTAGGTGTAGCAAGCAACTCCCTCAAATCGGCCTAGTCGAGATCAACTCCCTCAAATCAACTTGCATCGCTCGTCATATGCAACATTTCTTTTATTTCATAACTCTCTAGCAATACCCATAGCCCAAGCTTGAAGAAAATCGAGTATGCCCAAATCTATCTCTATTTTGAAGAAAACTCAAGTGGCTATTATTTCTTTCCTTCCTTTTGTCTATTTGCTTTTCAGTATTCTTTCTTTTCTTTTGTTCATTTCAACTGCAGCATTATTGGTTTCTTTTTTTAATTGATTTGAGTTTTTGTACAAGATTCTCTACTAGTTTTGTTATTTTTCTTCACCATGCTATTTTTGTTTATATCATCTATCACGTTTTGAATCGTCATTACTGTTCATATCAAAATGGTAACAATGTATCGTTTGTGATTCCGATTTCTCCCCTCAATATCGATTAATCACTTATTGCGTGCCTCTAATTCTATTATGGATCACCCATTACGATATGCAATGGACGATATTTAAAACTTTGTGGGAAACAGAGACTAGGATTGTCCATGTATCCCTACCTAATCTAAATCCACAAACATCAATACCTAGCCATATATAGGAAAAAAGTAGACAGTTATTCCTTTTAAAACTGGCACCGATTAAAATCTACAGACTTCATTAGATAACATCAATAGTTTTTCATGATCTAAGGCTCACAAAACCTACTTTTAAAAGTTTATAAGGCTTTGTTTATTTTGCAGGAAATATTTTTCAGAAAAATATTTTTTACATTTTTCTTTGTTTGGCACATTTAGAAAAATTGATCAATAAAAAATATTTTCCTAATTAAAGAAAAAAATTAAGTCTTTTTTTAAGAAAATGACTTTCCATTTTGAAAATGGAAAGTCTTTTTTTAAGAAAATGACTTTCCATTTTGAAAATGGTAAGTCATTTTTTAAATTTTGACAAACTCATCTAAATAAACAAAGTAAATCATATAAATATATGTATTTATCATCATTAGTCATTTTTTACTACTAACACCCATCACCGATCATTTAGTGATTTAGGTGGGGCCCACACAAATTTTATTTTTAATGTATTTTTCTTATATTAAATAATAAATAATATAAATAAAAAATATTTATAGTCTAAATTTTGTTATGATCTTTTGAATCAAAAGAAAATTAATATTTTTGTAGTATGTTCCAAATACCATAGAATATATTACTTAGAAAATATTTTTCTCAAAAAATATTTTTCTTTGACATTATTTTATGTAAAATAAACGGATCCTAAAATTAGTTTGTTGTATATCTATATTGTGTATTTTTCTTTTAGATTCCAACAGAGGCATTTTGAGTGATTCAAACCAACCAAATGCTTCTAAACAATTTGAATTATATAGTGAATAAATAATTTTTAAGTTAAATTTTGAAACTCATTTAATAAGTGAGCCAAAATTGAATAATGGTATATTTAACTCATTTATAGACTCGCAGTGAATGGACTCAATTATAAACTAAAATATAAGTTTACTTAAATAACTTAGATATATTAGCAGTGTTTATTTATAAGTGTGTTCACTTTATTTAAACTTGTGCTCATTTAAATTCAATGATTTATATTTTTTATTTTCTATAATTCATCATTATAAAACAGATATTATTTTAAAAGTACATATTTCAAAAGTATATTGAAATAATACTTAAAATTATATATTTCAATATATAAATGATTAAGAAAAAATATATAATATTTACTATATTAAAATATGTAAAATAAAATTATAATTTTAGTATATTTGTGAAAATTTTAATTATAATTTAATATTATAAAGAAAAATTAAGCTTAATAAGAATTTGATTAGAGTCGTAAACCATATACAAATACAGTAACCTTCAACTCAATTTGAATCGATTAATAAATTATCTAAATTTAAACCTAAATTTTAAACTCGTTTAACAATTGACTAAATTTACATTAATCTCAACTCAACTCAGCTGGATTGGTTGACAGTCCATTCCTGCAATGCAACACCCAAAATGAAAAGTGTTAAGAGGATCACCGGAAGCCAATTCCTTTTTAGCAGATGATGATCCCGCCAAATAATCACCATGTGAAGGCTATGTTACCCCTGTCTTGAAAATACTTAATAAAGACAAAGCAATAAGGCAATACACCCGAGATGCCTTTAATTTGTCAATCCATCCCTCTAAAAACTTCCTCTGGAAATTATACAAGAGAATTTGATAGTCATATACTTAATTATATAAATTTTTAATTAAAATATTTTCAATTTTTATGTTTCTGAAATTAATCAAATGATTTTTCGAATATTCATACTTAATTAATACTAATATTGAAAATATTATAAAAATTTAATTTTTTAAAGTATTTATTTTAAAAACAACTTTAATCATATTATAATTTTTTAAAAAACATTCATAATGTCATTGATGCAAATCATTACACTTTGGCTGCACATAACCACAACTGTAATTTAAAATCTTAATGATACCTAGTATGCTACCATATTAATGCAAACCTAATTAAGTGATGGTGATACTCTGTTAATCATTTATTTCAACTATTTTCGTCAAGAAAATCTCTTGCATTCTATGTTAGATTAAAAAAACTTATGTAATGATTTCTCCACCTTCGATGCTGTGAATTTAGCTCTCAAAACTATTTTAAAAGTGTATTTTTAGTGTCAATGAATTTTATAATTTTTGCGAAATTCATTTATAAATTCATATTTTATATGTTTGATATAAATAAAAATTCATTTAAAATTCTATTTTATTATATCATTAAATTTAACAGAATTTTTAACTACACTCTAAAATTGTAAATTTGTTTGCCACTATGACAATAATATTTCCAAAATTTATATTTTTTTCATTATTATTATAAGTTTGGAAGTATTATCATTATATTTTTATTATTTAATAATAGTAAGTAAAAATGTATAAATTTAACATTCAAAATATTAAACTACTACTAATCACTAATAATTAAACCACTGCATTATATATATATATATATATATATATTCAGAATAGTTTCGATTTAGTTTAATTTCAATTCGGTTATAATAAAATCTTTGTGCCGTACTGAATGAAAAAATCAATCCAATTTGATTCAGAAGTTTACTGTTCAATTTAGAATTTTTTTGGTTTCAACGCAATTCAATTCAATTATCCAATACGATTTCAAAATCTTCATGTTCCTTGCTCAATCTTATTTTTTCTATGCCAATATAAGAGAACAGAATAGATATTTTGGATCCATTCTTTCTCTAGAAGATGTTATACAACCGTCTATTGTTCATAAAATTCTCCCATAATGATTAGCTTTATACATGAGTTAAATAACGCAATCAACAGTGTGCAACGGAAGTCAACATATGCGTGCTATCACACATGTTTTGCATCTCATTAACATAAGCTTTTGTCTTCCTTGATTTAAATTTGATGAAGAAACTCCATAATTAATCTAGCATGATCGCGTACATTCAGAAATCGGACGCAGAGGCTGTTATAGACTGTTGACGTAGCCCGTCTATCACATTCAGTTGTTTTCTCAGCTTAAGAATATGAGCTTGCACCTATCAGATTTGAATATCATTGGAAATACAGAGACTAAAATTTAAGTAGCCTGTCCACAAAATGATGCAAGGAAGCAGAAAAGATGGAGAACAAAACTGAATAAATACTACTCAAGTGGGTTATCATTTATCGATACCATATGCAAATAGAACAAAGTATAACATGCATCCACAGCTATGCTGAATTGGGTGGCCGCTTAGGAACATAGGCATATCTAATATTGAGTTTTACCAGAAATACAAATAAAAATGCAATCAATGGGTACCAAAATTTTTTATTTTACCATGTTTGACAGTCTGCGCAAGATAAAGAGTAAACAGCAATGAGGGAAAAGATCCCGTTACCTCTATTAGATAGATGACATAAGGTTCTGTATTTTTTGATAAGCATCAACACAATTTTCAAGGCTAATGCAGCAATGTAACACACTACTGATAAAACCATTAAACTATTAAACAGTCAGACATTATTTGACCAAGTTATTTAGGATCAAGACAAGCTAACCTGCTGACGAGCTGCTGCAAGTTTCAAGAGCTCATCTGCCTCTGAAAAATTCAAGAACCAGTGACTCAGCGGATGATCTTTGGTATCTCCTCCCTCCCTTTCATTTAGATTTTCAACAAGAGCTACAAAATGTTCATCAAACAACAAATAACCACATTGAAATTGCAGTAAGTGAAAACTTTTTGTTAAGGGTAGCCCATGTTATCTGACCCACCACCTTGAAGAATCTAAGTTCAACATTTTACATGGATCAGCATATTGGTGATGGACATTCGAGAATAAGGAAGCAACCCTTAAATATAGACAAGTGCAATACTTGGACATGTACCCATTCTAAATACAGGACACAATCCATGTAATAAAGAAAGCAGCAAGAAATTTACTTGGAGTAGGCAAGTTGAACCCAGCAGGCAGCCGAGGCAGAATTACTGCAGGATGATTTTGAACATGAGCTAAAAAATATTCAGAAGGATCAGGAAAGACAATCTCATTGTAACATTCCACAACAACAGGCTTCTTGGTTGACTGGGGACCAGTTTCATCTTCAGGGTACAACTTCAAATGGTGATACCTGTAGAAATTGAACTGCTACCTGTAATCAACCCTTCTCACCAAGTAAGTCAAGACAGTAACAGTGATAACTACTCACAAGTCCAATTGCTTGTCGCAGACATAACTGTGGAAAATAACAGTGATGACAATTTCAAATTCACCCCAGCCACATTCTGACAACTCAAAAGGAGGAGATTCTACAACTCTTGTAGGGTTATTGAAACTGGGATGCAATTGGAACACAACTTGCTTTATCACCACCCCGAGATCTTCATTCGTTGCTCCACGTACATAGACCGTCCACTTATGTGACTGAGACCTAATCAATACAAAATTAATTAGTGAAACAAATATTGCAGGAATTTGCTAGGTGGAATTACAATGCCATGAGTGCAAACCACTTACTCACTGGCCTTTCGACCAAGGTAAAATGCAATTGTTCCATATACCACGGGAATGCTTATTTCCACATCTTTAATCCTCCTAGCAACCTAAATGAGGTGAAAGAAGAAAAATGTTTGTAGCATTTATCAACAAGAGCAATACATCTATAGTATTAAACAGTCAGTCTCAAAAGCCAAAGCCATATATTGCTAGAATAAATTCTGACTCAACAAAGTTAGAATTATCGTTAAGTTTGGTTCCCAACTAAGTGAAACATAACCATCATGGAACAGAACATAAAAATTAACGTAACAGTAAGGAGCTCTGAATGTCTAAAAAAAATTGATTTTTTTTTTTTTTTGAAAAACAAAGTTAGAATTATTGATAACTTTTTTATTCAAAATAAAGAGCAAAATGCCCATCATAGAACAGAACAATAACACATCATTTCGAACACTCACAAGTTTTTCTGCAAGGCTAACACAAAACTAAACATGAAAAAATAGTTTGAAACAAACTTACTACATGATGAAATAAATTAAAAGAAAAAAATTGACATTCAGCAAAAAATTGAAAACAAGAATGCTAAGTCTCCATTCTTCACATATAACTAACGAAATAAGATCCGGTTTTGGTTTTAGGTTAGAATGTGATGAAAAAGAGTTACCCTTTTGTCGCTATCTTCAGTAGCTTTGCCAATTTTGATGCGCTGTGGCTTGAAAGCAGACCCATTATCTTCCGGTTGGGTGCCTGGCCGTGTTGGCGTACCCGAGAATGAGGTAGGGTTAAGCATTTCACCTGCCCCTCAATCTTCTCAACTGGGAATTGCAGGAATCAGAAGAGTTGTACCGTCAATTTTCATGAACATTAGGGGGCGACGGTTTCAAGTTTTCGCTTTCTAGAAAAGTCCCAACATATTTAGAACTTAGAAAGGCTTAATTATATTTAGAACTTAGAAAGGGTTAAGGCCCTGTTTGGATGAGGTGTTTGTAATGTATTAGAATGGTTATTAATGAAATGGAATGAATTGGTTTGATTTGTAAAAAGAGTATTAAATTATATTTATGTTTGGGATGGTAGGAATGGAATGAAATGGTTTGAAGGTAATTTTGTTTGTTTGCACTATAATGGAATGGAAGGTTAACTTAAAAATTGACAAAAATACCCTTATACATACAAATATAATTTTCTTTTATTTTTTCATTTATCAAATATTTAATATTAAAATAGAAATTTATTATTATTATTCAAAAATTATATTTTATTTT
>CATIWR010050592.1:0-35322 GCA_949677035.1 Omphalea diandra | reverse complement strand
TACACAGTCCTGTTTGTAACCCTCTACCAAAGACTTCCAACAAATGAAACACTCCCCAAAGAGCTCCATCCAGTATTCTTTCTGTTTGTTGCAGCTCCTAGTGTTGCTTCCATGGCATGGGCAAAGATTCAAGGCTCCTTCGATTATGGATCGCGGATTGCCTATTTCATTGCCCTTTTTCTTTATTTCTCACTGGTTAGGCTCTGCCACTATTAATTATTAATGAATTTGATCATATATAGCACAACATACTGATTTATATTCTTTGCAATTGTGCAGGCTGTTCGTATTAATTTCTTCCGAGGATTTAAGTAAGTGCCTCAACTTTGAGTCTAATTGATGTTTAATTTTCCCTATTTACTTCAGAAGTTGTCTCAACATGCATGCTTTGTTGAATCTATAGGTTCTCACTGGCGTGGTGGGCGTATACTTTCCCAATGACTGGTGCTGCGATCGCAACCATTAGGTACTCAAATGAAGTCACCAATGTAGTAACTCGGACTCTTGCTGTTACACTCTGTGTCATCTCCACAATCGTAGTAGCAACTCTGCTGGTGACCACAATATTTCGCGCATTCGTGATCCGAGACCTGTTCCCTAATGACATAGCTATCGCCATTAGCGACATGAAACCAAAACATCACCATCACCATCACCATCACCATCATAGAAAGTGGTACCATCGAAGACTCGGAAGTTCAGAAAATAAAGAGATTGAGAATTACTTGAAGTATTCAACCTCAGATCATTGCAAAGATATAGAAGCTTCCACAAACCTTCCTAGCTCAGATAGTAGTAAATAAGTTACATACTACCGTAAGCCTAATTAGTACTATTACCTTGTTTTAAGGTAAGGGTTGTGCCCTTGCCATTTTCTGAACCGTCAGTCTGGCCATGCGAGGAACACAAAAGACCTAGTACTACTATTTTGACGGTTCCAATGAGCATGGGTTGATAAGGAAATGAAGATTTACAAGGTGAGGTTGAAATTTATGTATAGGCTGTATGTTGTATAAGTGTGAGTATAATTTATATTATAATGTAATAATCATGATCAACATTCAATTGTGCCAGAAAATACACCCAAATTAATTATCTTGTATTTGGTGATTTCAGAATTTTAAGCAAATTAGATGTGCCCTGGCTTTGCTGCCAATCGTATATATGATTCTGAGGCCCTTATATGTCAATTTATTATATATATTACTAACATTATACCAATGTTTTATTGACTAGCGTGTATATGATTCTGAGGCCGTTGTTACCTAATGCAATAATTTGACAACAGGTTTCGCTTATAAAACTGCAAACCACATATAGTTTGTCAAACTTTCACCCATATTTTAGTGAATCATCTTAGAAAGATGGCTTCCTGTCTACACTCAATAACATTTTCTAGTAGAGGTGGCAATTGCGTCCAATGGATTCGGCTTAGATTAATTTTAAGTTTTTTCCGATAGATTTGGATTGAATTATTTAACATTATGAGTGGATTAGATCATTAGGTTGATATTAAAAAAAATTTATATTTAAATTCAACTATCTCAAAATTTAAAGAAACAAATCAGAATAAACTCAATGAATAAATATATTTTATCTTTATTCAAGAAAAAGGAAAACAAAAGAAAATTTTTGAATTTAAGTATCTCAAGTTTTTAGAAAAAAAATCAAAATAAATTCAATAAATGAGTAAATTTGATCTTTATTCAAGAAGAAAAAGAAACAAATAAGGAGGAAGATCAATTTTTGGCTGAAGTGATAAAAAAAAAAAAAATCTATTATGGAGGGTGGTTTGAGAGGAACAAGGAGGGAAAAAGCAAAAAAAAAAAAAAAAAAGAGAGAAAAAGAGACAGAAAAAAAAAAAGGTAGAACTACGTAATAGAATTCTTTTATTTAAAAAAATGTTAAATTGGTAAAATTCAATTATTTAAAATAGATATATAATGAATTAAAATTATTTTATTTCCTTAATACTAATATTTACTTAAAACAAAAATATTATTAATTTAAGTTGCAAAATAATTAAAGTAATTTATCTAAATTTTTAATTGAAATAAATTTTCTTAAAATCTTATGGCTTTTAACCTAATTTAACTTTCTCATCAAATTATTTCTTAAAATAATTGAATTATTTTAAATATAAACTTTCTAAATAAAAGAATCATTAAATCAAGATTCAATTATATTGAATCCTTTAAAAATCTGAACTTTAAACAAAGGCCAAAATGTTTTCCAAAAATTTTTGAGATCTCAAATTCTTTATGTTCTATTTCTCCTAAATTTCCTTCAATTTTTTTTTTGGTTATGGAGAAATGATGTGTTTGAACCTGTTGTTACCATTCTAAATGGATCAAATATAACATTTGGGCTTGTAGCGTAAAAAATTTCTTAATGAAAAGAAAATTACGAAAAATAATCACTGGTGATTCTGTCAGACCTGGTGATTCTGTCAGACCAACCAAAGACAAAGATGAAGACGAGTCAAAATACTTCAAACAGCTAGAAGATTGGAGCAACAAAACTTACCAAATTCTTACTTAGTTTTACAACACTTCAGTTTCTTCCATTCATATGGAATCTGGAGATAATGAGACCACAAAAGAAGTGCGAGATTTTTGGGCCAAAGATATGAACTATAGGACTGACCTAATACCATCAACTGTGGATGGCAGCTCAAAGTCTCAAATAGGAATTGGGCTCAATGACTTTCTAGTTAAATTCAATCTATTTGGAATCAGCCAGCACAACACAAAAATTAAGACGACCAGTTACGTTTGATTCAAGTTTTTTACACTTTGACTATGAACCTATGAGAGTTTCCTTACTGCATAGGAACCCTTGCCCAGTTGGATTCTACTACTCAGGAGTTGTAGCACGACTTCAAAAATGCGATAATCTAGCCTTACCAATTGCAAAAAATTGCCAACAAATTGGTTATAACTTTGTCAATTGTCCAACAATTTGTTGTGATAGAGGCAGAGAGCAAACAAGAAAAGAAGTCAGATGGTGAGGAGGTGACTGTTGACATGTCGAAACCAGAAGAAGCAGTTGACATGTGGAAATCAGAAGGATCCTGATGTTTTGCAAACTGAATTTTGTATGAGTTGTGTTTAATTTATTAGTTGTTGTTAGACGGTTGTATTACCTAATGAATAATAACCATTGGATGAGTTTTTTTTTTCTTAGTTAGAGGTTAACTTTGCTGTTAGAAGAGAGAAAGAAGATTGTAACAGAATACACTTGTAACAAACTCAGCTATATAAGCTAGATTCATGGGGGTTGTAAAGGGGGATGACAGAAATTACAATATAATTCTCTCTTTAATTCTTTCTTCCTTCTTATTCTCTTTTCTTCTCTATCCTTTCCTTCCCTATTTCTTCTTCTCTTTCTTATCTAATTCTCCTTCTCTTCTCAAAATTCTATCTCTGTGAACCATTGGAATACTCATTCTCGAGTTTCCCTGGTAGTAACCACTCCATCTCCATTGCTATGACTACTGGCCATAACAACTTAATATCGGAGATACTAAGGAACCAATTGCCTACTAGAAAGCTACAGTAAAGGGAAAAGAGAAACCAATCATGATAAATAGAACCAGAATTAGCAATTTAGAGGAGGAAATTCAAGTCAATCAAGCCAATATTCACGAAATTTGGGAGAAAATGGAGAAGATGCAGTCATCAACTATTGATTTGGCAAAATCTTCATTAGAATTGAATGTGAGGATTTGCAAAATAGAAGAATCACAAGCGAGATCACATGAGATGCAATATGAGATTTTGGCTTTGGTTAGGAACAATAACAAAGGCAAGGAATCCATGTGTAGAGATTCTCCACAAATGATTTCTGATTCTCCCACACGTGATTGCCCTCAAAATCCGGTGAGTAGTAATGGAATTGGTAACATGCGTGAAAATGAAATAGGAAGGGGAATTTTACCGAATCCTGGAGTCAGATTTAGAGAAAATGGGGAAAATAGTCAATTTGGAGGTGGAACAAATGGTCACCATGGTAGTTTTGGTAGTAGAGGATCATGGAATGGGATGGTGAAATTGGATCCCCCTTATGTTGATGGCACTAATCCTAGAAATTGGATTAGAAAATTCCAAAACTATTTCCAATTGTACTAGTTGCCAGAGGATCAAAAGGTGGAATTGGCTACTTTGTTTTTTGCAGAGAAACCTGATATTTGGTTCCAAGGATGGCAAGCACAACAAGGTCATGTCTCTTGGAATCAACTAACAGAGGAGTTGTGTATCAGATTCGGTGAGTTAGGAATTTCAGAGATAGTAGATGCTTTCAATAAATTGAAGCAGGATTCTACCGTAATTAAATACCAGGAACGATTTGAAGAAACTCTTATGTTGAAGCATAATCCAGGACTTAGTGAGGATTACTTCATTTCGAGCTAAGTCAGTGGCTTGAGTGAAGAACTTAAACCTATGGTGAAGATGTTTGAACCCAAGACCTTAGTCCAAGCCTGTAAGCAAGCCAGATTACAAGAGCAATCCATTGAAGCCTAAAGAAATACCTACAGAACCAACCTATTCTTAAACATTAAAAATCAAAGCCAAAATAACCCAAACAAACCAGATATCCCATTTCTTATTACCAAACCACATAATCACCTTGATTCCAATTCTTGAAATCCAAGCACAAATCCCAACCTTAAATAGCCTGACAATAATAAAATACCTATAAAACAACCACATGAACCATTCAAACCAAAACAGGTGGACTTGAGGAAGAAGGGAAGTTGTCTCAAATGCGGAGATAGGTACTTGCCAAGTCACCAATGCCAAATTAAATAGTTGCTAGCCTTTGAAGGACTAGAGTCGGAGGAGGGAAATGTAGATGCAATGGATGAGTGGGAAATTGAAGAGGAAGAGGAAGCAAAGTTGTCCTTACATGCCATTACAGGGTCTTCTTCCTTGACAACTATTAAACTCAAGGGACTTATGGGAAATTAAACAATATTGATTCTTATTGATTGTAGAAGCACTCACAGATTTGTGGATGAGAAATTGACTAAAGAATTGCAGTTGCCACTAGTTAAGGCTGCTACATTGATAGTAACATCGGCTAAAGGTAGAATCATGAGAAGCAGAGCAAAGTGTTTGGGAATGACATGGGGGATGCAAAACGAGAAGTTTAACTTCAATATTAGAGTTTTAGATTTGGAGAATTATGATGTGGTTTTGGGAATCGATTGGCTTAGCACTTACAGTCCTATGTTATGTTACTTCAAGAAACTAACGATGAAATTCAAAAAAATGGAATATTACTTTAAAAGCACTTTCAAAATAAGCCACTTTAAGCTTGATGACAGGCACTAAACTTAAGAAATTTCTCAATACAAAATGGATAGGTATTTAAGCTCATTTTTTTCAATTCAATATATTCATGAGACGTCCACTTATTATTCTATTGATAAGATTCCTGAACCAATTGAGGAGTTTAATCAAAAAAATACTCTGCCCTTTTTGAACAACCAGAACACCTTCCACCTTCACGATCCCATAAACACTCCATTGTTTTGAAACCTGATGCCCAACCTGTCAATGTTAGACCTTACCGATATCGCCATTTTCAAAAGACTGAGATTGAGTCTCAAGTGGCTAAAATGTTAAAAAAATCACTCATCAAACCTAGTAAAAGTCCTTTTGCGTCACATGTTCTATTGGCTAAGAAGAAGATGAAAGTTGAAGATTTTGTATAGATTATCATGAATTGAATGCTATAACCATCAAAGATACAATCCCTATGATTGATGATTTGTTGGATGAATTGGGAACAACACAATATTTTTCTAAACTAGATTTATGGTTGGGTTATCACTAAATACTGATGAAGGAGGTAGATATTCCCAAAACAACATTAGAACCCATCATGGTCATTACGAATTCAGGGTAATGCCATTTGGGCTTACTATTGCTCTAGTCACATTTCATTTGCTCCTGAATCATATATTTCATTCCTATCTAAGGAAATTTGTCCTGGTATTTTGTTATGATATATTGGTATATAGTCCTAATTTGGAATCACATGTTCATCACTTGTAGCTTGTGCTTGATATCTTGCTTACTAATCAACTTTTTGTTAAGCTTTTTAAATGTAGCTTTGTTCAAACGAAGGTGGAATATTTGGGTCATGTAATTTCAGCAGAGGGAGTGAGCACTGACCTAGCTAAGATTGAAGCAATGGTTAATTGGCCGAAACTCACTTCAGTCAAGGCTTCGAGAGGAATTCTCGGCTTAATTGGATATTACAGAAAATTCATAAGAGGCTATGGCATCATTGACAAACCTACTTCCAATGGAACTCTAGGGCTGATGACACTTTTCAGTGCCTTAAAAATGCTATGATTATTGCCCCAGTCCTCACTTTGCCCAATTTCATGGAGCCCTTTGTTCTTGACACTAATGTCTCTTCTAAAGGCATTGGTGCAGTGTTGATGCAAAATAAGGACCCAATTGCTTATATAAGTAAAACTCTCAGCCCTAAAAATCAAAACCTTTCCATTTATCAGAAAGAGTTATTAGCAATCATTTTTGCAGTAACTAAATGGAGACAACTATTTAGAGGCCACCCCTTTTGTCATTAAAACCCACCGTGGGAGTATTAAGATCTTACTTCAGCAAAGGTTGCTTACTACTATTCACCAGAAAAGAATTATAAAGTTAATGGGCCTAAATAATATAATTCAGTATCAGCAAGGAGTAGAAAACAAAGCTGCAGATGCTCTTTCATGAAAGGCATATTACTTCCCTTCTACTACTTAAGAATGTCTTGCTACTACTTCTTTGATTATTCCTACTTGGATGCAAGAGGTGATGCACAACTATGAATCTGATGAGCAAGGTTAGTTCGTATTACAGGCTCTATCCATTGAGTTGACTGCTGTTTCTTATTTTTCACTTAAGCAAGGTCTTTTGTATTATAAAGGGAAACTCTATATTGGTAACTTTGATGATTTGAAGCATAAAATCCTGACAACAACTCATGATTCCAGTATTAGAGGGCATTCGGGGCATTCAAGGACTTATCAAAAACTGAAAGCTCATTTCTATTGGAAAGGATTAAAAGACTCTGTTTCTAGTTGGGTCACTACTTATGACATCTGCTAAAGGTGTAAATCGGAGAATATATCGTATCTAGGTCTCTTGCAACCTCTGCCAACACCAAGTCAAGCTTGGTCACATATCTCATTGGATTTCATTAAGCACATTCCCAAATTTGAAGGTAAGGATTCCATATTTATTGTGATTGATAAATATACGAAGTATGGTCATTTTTTAGCTTTGTCACATCCTTTGAATGCATCCAAAGTTGCTAGGATTTTTTTGGATCATATATACAAATTAAGTGGTCTTCCTCTCGGTATAGTCTCTGACAGAGACAAGGTTTTCACTAGCATATTCTAGAAGGATTTATTTAAAAGCCTAGGTATTAAACTTCATTTGAGTAATGCATATCATCCACAAAGTGATGGCCAAACTAAATGGTTAAGCAGACGTATGGAAAATTATTTGAGATGCATGACCTTCCAAAAGCCTCATTTTTGGCATCAATGGCTTCCTTTGGCAGAATGGTGGTACAATGCAACATACCACACTGCCATCAAACTCTCTCCTTTTGAAGGTCTCTATGGTTACCCCCACCACATTTCACCCTTCTAGAGGACTATACTGGAATAGTAGATTCTGTAGAAAAACTCCTATTGAGTAGAGATCATGTGTCCAAACTATTGCAATAGAACTTGGCTATAGCTCATAAGAAAATGAAACAGAATGCAGATAAAAATCTCATTGATCGAAGTTTTGTTGTTGGAGATATGGTTTTTCTCAAATTACAACCTTATCACCAAACTTCAGTAGTAATTCGAAAATCTTTGAAGTTAGCAGCCAAATTTTATGGTCCCTTTCTTATTTTGGAGAAGATTGGTCCCGTAGCTTATTGATTGTAGCTACCATCTTCTTCACAAATTCATAATGTCTTCCATGTGTCTTTCTTAAAGAAATGCCTTAAGTCCTTTCAGTCTATCACTACGTCTTTACCTCCTGTTACAAAGGAAGGAGAGTTGCTCATTCAACCTTTGATTATATTGCAACATAGAAGTATTACTCGCCATAATGTTCCAATTCAACAAGTCTTGGCTCAATGGGTGGTTCCACCTGAAGAATCAACTTGGGAAGATTTGAATTTTTTGGGATCCCAATTTCTTGAATTGATCCTTGAGGACAAGAATTCACTTAAAGAAGAGGATAATATTACGATAGAGGCAAAGAGTAAATAAGAGAATAAATCAACTGGTGAGAAGGAAGTAGTTGATGTGTAGAAATCAGAAGAAGCTTGATAGGTAGCAGTTGACGTGTGGAAATCAAGAGGAGCTTGATGTTTTACAAATTGAATTTTGTATTAGTTGTGTTCAATTTGTTAGCTATTATTAGGCGATTGTGTTAGGTCATGAATAATAACCATTGGATGGGTTTTTTCTTACTGAGAGTTAACTTGTCATTAGAAGAGAGAAAGAAGATTGTAACAAATTATTGTTGTTGCAAACTCAACTATATAAGCTAAATTCATTAGGGTTGTAAAAGGGGATGAAAGAAATTACAATCTAATTTTCTCTCTCTAATTCTTTCTTCCTTCTTATTCTCTTTTCTTCTCTATCCTTTCCTTCCCTATTGCTTCTTCTCTTTCTCTTCTGATTCTTATTTTCTTCTCATAATTCTATCTCTGTGAACCATTGAAATACTCATTTTTATTGGTCATTGACATTCTTCTAAAAGACTTTAAGAAGATATTTTTAAAGAGAATTGTTAGTAGCTTTTTGGTAAAAAGCAAACTTCATAACCATGCTAAGTATGGTTGCTCTACTTAACCTTTAGTCATTTTCTTTAACCATGCCTCTGTGACAGAATTGTGTTAGTGCGAGTGTAAGTGTATGTGAGTTGTAATCAACATTAAAAACTCTTTTTGCATCAACTATATTAGTTAGAGTTGTATTAAGAATTATATATGAATGAATAGGAACTAAGTTTATGTTTTAGCTTTTCTCTAAAACCTTTGTTCCAGCCTTTAAAGTTTTTGAATTCAATATTAGTTTTAACATGGTATTAGAGCTCTTATATATCTTTAAGGGCTGAAAAGAGAGAAAATAAGTGAGCTTAAACCCCACTAAAAGACCTAAACATCTTAAGAGTGTGTTGATGGCTTCAAAGGGATTCTCAACCCCAACACCACCCACATTGAATGGTGAAAACTACCAGGTCTGGGCTATGAAAATGAAGGCATACCTAAGGGCATTTGGCTTTTGGGATGTTGTGAAATTGGGTAGAGAACCAACACCATTGAAAGGCAATCCTACCATAACACAACTCCACCAGCATAGTGAGGAATGTGCTAAGAAATATAAGACCTTAGTTGCAATTCATTTCTCTATTTCAGATTCTATTTTCACTAGAATCATGAATAGTGAGATGATAAAACAAACCTGGGATTAGCTTGAGGAGGAGTTCCAAGGTAGTGTTAAAACCAAATAAATTCAAGTCTTGAATTTATGGAGAGAATTTGAAACTCTCAAAATGAGATGCTCCGAAACACTCAAGGAGTATAGTGACAGGTTGATGAGAGTAGTTAACCAGCTGAGACTTCTTGTAGAGGAGTTGTCAGATAAGAGGATAGTAAGTAAAGTTCTTTTGAGTGTTCTAACAAGATTTGAGCCAAAGATATCTTCACTAGAAGATACTAAAGACCTGTCCACCATCATTTTAACTAAAGTGATGAATGTCTTCCATGCCGTAGAGCAGAGATTCGGCTTAAGGCAGGGAGAGACAACTGAAGGAGTATCTCTAGCAAATCAAGGTGAAGGAGGTCAGTCAAATGGAGGCAAGAAGTAATCAAAAGAGTAGAAAGGGAAAGATAAAAGAAGTGGAGATGAAAAAGGTGGAAAGAAAGGCAAGTATCTACCTTGCAAACACTGCAAGAAAAAGACATACTGAGAAATATTATTGGTTCAGGCCTGACATTCAATGTAGAGCCTGTAATCAATTTGGACACATGGCCAAGGTATGTAAGAACAAACAAGCACAACCTACTCAGCAAGCATAAGTAGCTAAAGATTAAGAAGCTCTAAATGAGAGGCTGTTTACAACAACTCTCCATATTGCCAAGACTGAAATGAACACTTAGCTTGTTGATAGTGGTTGTTCAAGTCACATGTCATTTGACGAGGATAGCTTCAAGATCCTTAATATTTCTTTCAAGTCAAGAGTAAAGGTTGGCAATGAAGCTTAGGTCAAGGTTAAAGGCAAAGGAACTGTTGTGATCAACACTCCCACAGGTACAAAATCCATTTCAAAGGTGTTATTTGAACTGAAAATTAGTTTAAACTTGCTTAGTATTGGCCAACTACTTGAAAAAGATTATGAATTGCATTTCAAGAAGAAAAAATGCATCATTTATGATCTAAATGGAAACCAAATGATGACAGTAGATATGAAAGACTTTTTCCATTGATGCAACATAAAACACTTTGCATGCATACTCAACTGTGGTGAATAACTCAATTCTTTAGCATAAGAGGTTAGGGCACTTCAATTATGAAAATTTGAATTTATTACATCAAAAGAATTTGGTTGATAGCTTGCCTGTAATTGTGGAAGAAGAGGGTGTTGGTGAAACTTGCCAATTTGGGAAGTAAAATAAGTTGTCATTCTTAAGTAGCAACTGGAGAGCTACTGAGAAATTGCAGCTAGTGCACTCTGATGTGTGTGGACCTATGAGTGTTTCATCCATGAATAATAGCAAATACTTTCTATTATTCATTGATGATTACTCTAGGTACTATTAGGTAAGTTTCTTGAAGCAGAAATCAGAAGTGCTAAGTGAGTTTGTGAAGTTTAAAACATAAGCAGACAAGGAAGCTGGTTATGGAATCAAAATGCTAAGATCAGATAATAGAGCTAAATATGTCTCAAAAGATTTCAAGGTTGTTTGTGATAAAGAAGGGATTAAGCACCAGCTCACGGTTCTCTACACTCTACAACAAAATAGAGTGAGTGAAAAGAAGAACAGAATTGTGATGGAAAAGGCTAGGTGTTTGATGCATGAGAAGAACTTGCCAAAGCATTTCTAGGCTGAGGCAGTTAATGTTGTTGTTTATTTGTTGAATTTGTTAACAATAAAAGCATTAATTGGCAAGGTTCCATTTGAAATGTGGCATGGAACCAATCCATCAGTTGAGCATTTAAGGGTTTTTGGGTGTGTTTGTTACTCACACAATTAAAGAAAAGAGGGACAAGCTAGACAAGAAATCAGATGTTGCTATCTTCATTGGTTATAACAATATCATTAAGGGATATAGAATCTTCAATCCCAAAACAAAGAAAGTTTTTGTTAGCAGGAATGTGAAATTTGATGAAGTTGTTGAATGGGATTGGAAGGAAGGAAAGCTGAGATTGAGAAACTTAAAGATGAAGAAAGCTCAAATAGTGATATTGAACATGGTGTGAGAGGCACAAAACTGCTGCAAGAGATTTATGATAGTTGCAACATAGTCACTCTTGAACTAGCAAGCTATAATGAAACATCAAGTCATGAAGGTCGGAGGAAAGCCAAAGAGGAGGAGATCAACATGATAAGGAAGAATGACACTTAGAAGCTTGTGGAGAAGCCTGAAACACACAAGACAATAGGTGTTAAGTGGGTTTACAGAATCAAATTAAACCCTAATGGTTCTGTAAACAAACTTAAGGCCATATTGGTTGTTAAAGGCTATCTTCAACAAGCTGGAGTGGACTACACTGATACATTTGCACTAGTAGCAAGACATGACACCATAAGGCTTTTAATGACACTTGCAATAAAAGAAAATCGAAGAATTTTTCATCTAAATGTAAAATTAACATTCCTAAATGGTGTATTAAAGGATGATATCTTTGTGGAGCAACCTGAAGGCTTTATAATCCCAAGTGAATAAGGAAAGGTGTATAAGCTCAACAAAGCTCTCTATGGGCTCAAGCAAGCTCTATGAGCTTGGTACAACAAAATTGACACTTATCTGTTGCAACAAGGCTTCCTCAAGAGTGAAAATGAAGCCACTTTATATGTCATGAAAGATGAAGAAGAAGTAAGTTTGATTGTATCCTTATATGTGGATGATCTTTTGGTGACAGGAGGAGATGATTTAGAAATTAAAAACTTCAAGAAGAAAATTCAGCAGGAATTTGAGATGTCTGATTTAGGAAAGATGGCTTTCTTCTTGGGAATGAAAATTAGTCAATCTGAAGAAGGCATTTTCATTTCTCAAACTAAATATACTTAGGAAGTTTTCAAGAAATTTCAATTGAATAAAGCAAAGCCTATTGTTACGCCTTTAGTGGTGAATGAGAAACTAACTGGAGAAAATGGAAGTGGGAAAGCAAATGCCTCAGTCTTTAGAAGCATTATGGGAAGTTTGTTATATCTAGTTTCAACCAGACTAAACATCATGTTTGTGGCAAGTTTACTTTCGAGGTTCATGGAAAGTCTAAGAAAAATTGATCTTGGTGTTGCTAAAAGAGTATTGAGATATATTGTAGGCACTACTGATCTTGGTCTATAGTTTAGCAAGTGCGAAAGTGATGAATTGTAGGGGTATGCTAATAGTGATTGGCCTGGAAGTGTTGATGATTCTAAAAACAGTTTTGGTTATATGTTTTCTTTTGAAAGTGGGGCATTCTTTTGGAATTCAAAGAAGCAAAAAGTTGTTGCTCAGTCATCTGTTGAAATTAAGTATATCTCAACTGCAAATGCTGGAAATCAAGTCATTTGGCTTAGAAAAGTATTGACTAATCTTGGTTTTATTCAAGCTAATCCAACAATAATTTGAGTGGACAATAAGTCTATCATTGCCATTGCAAAGAACCCAGTTCAATATTTGAGAACAAAGCATATTCAAGTCAAGTTTCATGCAATTAGGGAGGCTGAAAAGGCTGAAGAAATCAAACGGCAACACTGTTGCTCAAGGGAGCAGATTGCATATATGCTTACTAAAGCTCTTCCAAGAGTTAAGTTTGAATTTCTAAGGTCAAAACTTGGAGTCTTTAAGAAGAATATTAAGAAGATGTGTTGGTCATTGACATTCTTCTAGAAGACTTTAAGAAGATATTTTTGAAGAGAATTGTTAGCAATTTTTGGTAAAAAGCATACCCCATAACCATACTATGTATGACTGCTCTACTTAACCTTTAGTCATTTTCTTTAGCCATGCCTTTGTGACAACATGGGGTTAATGTGAGTGTAAGTGTATATGAGTTGTAATCAACATTAAAAACTCTTTTTGTATCAGCTATATAAGTTGGAGTTGTATTAAAAATTATATATGAATGAAGAGGAACTAAGTTTATGTTCCAGCTTTTCTCTAAAACTTTTGTTCCAGCACTTGAAGTTTTTGAATTCAGTATTAGTTTTAACAATTCTTAAGTTTCCTTGGTAGTAACCAGTTCATCTCTATTGTTATGACTATTGGCCATAATGGAGTGCAGATATTATCACAAGCAGGGTCATATCCCTAATCCAACATCATCACCATTAATGACCTAGAAAATCTCTTCAAACAATTATTATCTTTTTGTTCCTCTTTTACTGCTCTGTGCACTTTATCAAGTACATCACCATAACTTTGCTACTATACTTGTACTCCCTCCGTTCTACAACATTTGTCAATTTATAGTTATGCACATAGATTAAAAAAATAATTAATGAAGAGTAATTTTCATGAATATGGACTAATATACCATTAATTTGTCTTTAATTAAAAGTTTATCACTGAGAGAAAGGGGAGAGAGAGGAGCAATGAGGGTAAGTTTGGAAAAAAAATTAATTAAGTTGCTTTGATATTGTAAAATGATAGATATTTTGAAATAAAAATTCTTTTAAAAAACGACAGATATTATGAAACGGAGGAAGTAGTAACCATGTGATGTGACATCAAATTCTTTGTACTTCAAAATTTGCCATATTTCCCTCTCCTATCATATCTAATGCTAATGGGGAAAAATATAATTATAACATTAAAAAAAAATCAAAACATTTCTTTTTCATATTTTGATTTAGGGCAGCTGCTAATAGCATAGTGATAGCCCTTTTCATACATTCATTTTCATTTTTTTTAGTTCTCTTAATAAACTTCAGATCTATTATATAGATCTATTTATATTTTTCTTAATCTTTTTCTGTGTGAAATTCTATAAGAAACAGTTTTTTACCGATAAAAAATTCCATTAGAAAATATACATTATTGATGGAATGCCAATAAAGTCAATTAAAAGTTGTTTTATTAGTAGGTAAACATCTTGTATATCTGTGTGCAAATTATAATACATTTTTTTTTTACAATTCATTAAAAATAATACAAACTCTTAATCAAACCAAACAATTCACACACACACATATATATATAAAATAATAATTTCATCAAACATTTAATATTAATCTCGAGTATTTTTCAAATCAATATTAAATAATTTATGGATTCTCAGAAGTAGAGGTGACAAATGTGTTAAGTCAGACGGATTTGACTCATGTCAATGTATGATTGGATGACTTCCAAATCATATCATTTTTCAAGAGGATTCAAGTCTAATTTTCAAATTGCAGATAGATTAGATTTAGTTATCGGGTTAATATACAATAAAAAATTCAAATTATTTCAAGTTTCAGTTAAATCACTTATGATTTTGCGTTTTCTCAAAATAAAGAAATTTTATTTTGATTTTAAATAAATTTTGAATATTTTTAATAATTTAAATCCAATTGACTCATAGAATGAATTTAAGTCAAGTCATTTCAGACTAATCCTCAAAAATTGAATCGAATCATACTTGAATAAAATTAATTTTAAGTAGAGTCATTTTGAGTCTCCTTTAATCTCAAATTAGATATCATTATTTTCAAATTGAATAAAAAATTGCAATTTGCAGTAAGTAGCCATTTATATCCTATTTATATCTACGATTGTATCTCATTAAAATCTCATAAAACTGAGTAAAGACGAAAAAAACATAAGTCCTAAAACTTAACAACTCAACTGATATGGACGTTGCCCACCAAATAAGAAGAAGAAGAAGATTGAACATCTGGTCCCCTCAGCAAGTGGGGGGTCCAATCTTGAAGAGTTTCATAAGTAACATAAGAAAAGCATAGCTGGCCTAATGTAAGCCATTAATGGGTGTAAGAGAAATGGCTCAGAAAGAGAAGTTGATCACATGTGAACAAGCATGGTGGGGAGACAGTGATAAAATGTGCTAGGACAAGTGAACAAAGTTGGATAACATTGATTTTCTGTTTCTATCTTACCCATTTTTTTTTTGTAACTTCTCCTACAAGAAGTTGCAATTAACCAAAAGGGTACCTTTTATGGGTTTTGTTTTTCTCTCGTGGCTGTATATGGACCTAGTTTGTGTGGAGGGGGGAGGGGGACCAAGACCTCATACACTCTCCTTGTCGCTGCTATCGATTCTTCCATCTCTGTAGCTACTAACAAGACGCTACTCCATGTCACAAGCGAAACAACAACATTTCATAGCAAAGAAAGAGCTTCAAGATCAGGATAAGAAGAGGATCTTGTCCAATTAATATTGTCCTCATAATATTTAGGACGCAAGATTTTAACACGAAAATCCAACCTTGACACATTTAGACCAAATTTCAACCAAAGTAATTAAACATACAATTAACCAATCTGCTTGTTTTTCCTAATAAAAACTTTTGGCAAGTACTACTTATTTTGCATGGTAAAATAAGTTTCATAATCAAGAGAAATAGTCCTAAGACTCCAAACTCAAATGATGAATATTATGGGATATATAGAGCCAACTGGACAGGCAATAGAAAATTTTCAAATAAATGATGATTGAGGTTTGAGCAATATCAAGAATCAAAGATGCAACTTCATCAACAAGAAACGCAACGCGCTTTTTATGATACAATGAAACAAAAAGAGCAGGGGACTGGAAACCTGACTCCATGCTGTGTGTTGGATGTTACAAGCTTCAGGACAATGAATACTTCATAGCATTTTTCTTTAGATAATTCCCAACATCCAATCATTGTCAGTCCAAGTAACTAACTAGTTGATTTTTGGTCCATTAAAAAAAAAAAATCAGCCTAATTCTATAACATATAGAACTATATGCTGCAATACTGCTGCAAAGACATGAGCACAAAAATAGTTGACAGCCATGATTGTGTTTGCAAAAATCAACCTAAAGTTTGGTGTGAGAAATATTTTGAGGGGTCTACCATACAGCTAATAATACTGACAATAAGGCAAAAGACACGCAAAACTGTCCCTTGAAGGCACCAGTTGGAATCAGAGTTTTCTCAAAATTGAAGCATATGCTAACTTTCCATATAAAAATAGAATTTTTTTTGCTCCTTCAGTTTGTATTCTGGTAATGCAGTAGAAAAGAAAGGAAGATTTTTAGTTTCTAATAGAATTTGAACCAAATGGATGATTGGATGTGATGTGAGACATAAAGGAAAGGAATGTCTGTCCTTGGTGGGAAAAGCACTCATATTAGCTGAGTCAACTTGTGCTTCATGGTTACATATTCTGTTTCATTTTTTTTTTTTTTTTATATTTTTTGCTAGTTTAATTGTTGCATTAATGATATTTATCAAATCATGTCTGTCCTAAAAGTTTCACTTAATAATATTCTTGAATAATCAGCTGTTATGAGTCATAACTAATCAATAGCATCAAATGCTCCTATACTGACATACCTAACTTCCCTAGTTATGAGATGATAAAGGAAAAATATTAATTTCGGCATGACTGTGGTTTCATAACAAATAAAAGCACTCTGAACATGCGCTAGTACGATGTAGGGTGTGTTGAAAGAGATTTAGCGTTGAAAGACATAATATATAACAAAAAGAAACGTAGAGTCAGAACCGCAACAGTTGTTACATAGGTACAAAATATTTCTACCAGGCAATAATTTGTTTATAAATTGCTTTAGTTGGTTGAACATACATGGAATAATTCTAGACAAAGTGTTTCAGAATCCTGAGAGGTGGAGTTAAAAATTAGCAACTAGACGAAACTTTCTGAATATAAATTTCTGAATTAAGAGCAGATGAGAATATCAGATTTAGTTAATTAAACCTCAGTTTCAAACTAGTTATGGTCAGTTAGTATCTGTAGGTTGCAGCACTAACTCTTTTTTTTTATTTTTTATCACTTCAGTCCATGACAGAAAAAAATACAATTAAACTAGTCAAAATGAACTTGTCATCGTCTAAAAATTGAGTTCCATGAGAACCATCTCTAAGCCATTTGGAAATGAAACCCAAAAAAAAAAAAATCCCCATCTCTGGTTGTCACTTTCCACAAGATATCTGCCACGAACTGAAATTTTACTCTTGTTGTATGATACCTTAGCATTGGAGACATCCTTTTTGAACCAAAGGGCAAAAAAATCTTCAATGAGTCCCTGTATTTCTACCACTAGTTGTCAAGAATCTAGTTCTGCAGAATTGCGATAACAGATTAAATAGAATAATCATTCTTTTACGTAAAACATGTCAGAAAACAAGATAAGGTTATCAGATAACATTCTAGAGCTGCAATTTGAAGCAGGCAAGAACGTATTTTAAAATCCAGAAAATAATAGGCTAATTCTAGACCAGCAACTTTTGTTATTCTCAAAACAATGATTAAAATTTATAAAACGAAAAAAATTGCCAACCAAGGAACTTGAAACAATAGAAGAAAATAATGAAGACATGCCATGAATAAAATAATTCTAATATCATTAGATAAGACTTCACAGGTATAAGGGAGAGAATCTTTGTATAGCTCCCTTCCCATAAAAGAAAAAGACAAAGAAACAAAATTAATGTCTTCATATCTTCGTCAGGCCAGAATTAGATCTCATGGCCGACCATCCACAATGTTTCTACTCCCTAATATACCAAATTTACATTATTCTCACCCCAGAAGAGAAGAAACAAACAAAAAACAAGTGGCTGCTGATCTTTCTTTATTCCTCTTGTTTTCTGTCTTCTCATGTGAATATGGACATTGTTGATTTCTTCTCCTCTGTTTCCTTTTCTTCATTTAATTTATTTTGGACTACAATAGTCTCATATCATTTCCCTGAAAATAACGCAGTGACAAGAATATCAGGACCTGAATGATTCGCGCAAAATCATTGCAATGCAACTACAATAAATAGATGAGATAATTATGATAGAAAAAATAATTACTAGCGGAAGATTTACTTACCAATAGATTTTTTGCAATGGAGAACTGCCTCATAAATTGAGCTCTCAGAATCACATGACCTCCGCCAATCATCGACAGAGTAAGCTACACTTATTCTTGGAGATGATTCAGCTGAATATAACCAGCTCTTCACTACCTGAACTTTTGTATCAATTTTTTCAGCTCTAGAGCTTGACCTTTGACCTCGAAGTCTTCGATACAATGGTCTCAGAAAATCAAAGTATTTCTGAAACACTTGCCTTGATATTGTCCGACACCTTCTCAACGAGGGACAACGAGTTTTTCTACCAGACACGACGACTTTTGGTATATGTGAAGAGGCAGGAAGTGCTGCAGTTAGATCTGAGACCTCAATAGTCTCAATTTTCAGTGGATCAACAAAGAGAGGCATGACATAACCATGGGAAAAAAGCTCATCAGCATGAACAATTGTAAGTGGGGATTGTGAAATGGGGAAGTCAAATTTAAAGTCCTGAGCAGTCCTGAAGAATCTCTTTGAAGGTGGCAATTTTGGGTCCATCTCAATGAAGGAAGCTTCATCGGATGCATCAAGCGAGGCCCTAAGGGAATTGTTGTCTAGGCTTTCCAGAGATGGTTTCAGGTTTACTAGCCAGCTATATGAAAAGCTCTCAATAGAAAGAGGCTGGGAAGTTTCCATTTCTATGATACTCTAACAACAAGAAATGTAAGGGAAGAGAATAGATAAGGTTACAACAAAATTGAAGGAAAAGAGATACAGAGTAGGGATTAGCAAGGCCCTCCACCTATCAAATATTTCTGTAAAGTACATCTAAATATATACCACAACATATATCTTGTTTCTAACAATTGGGGTGTGTGTGGCTGTCTGGCAGGAGACAATGAAATGTAATATTTGAAATAGAAGAAAAGGAAAAAGGAACAGAAATGTGTGTCCCCACAGACACCCATTATGTACTGTTGCATCACTTTTTTACCCCACTTGTCTTTTATTCATAATATATTTTCCAAACTTCACAAAGAAGATGGTTTTTCTTTGCAATACAAGAAACAAAAGTTAAAATAAGAACAGGTTCATGCATATTCCATTGTCTATTATGAATAGCATTCAGAACAAAGAGGGACTAAGAAAGCAAAAGGCTAAGTCCTATGCTTTTGAACATGTCAAACAAACCCATATTCCATAGAGAGGAAGTAATTGGTATGCAATCAGTATGGGTGGAAGCAGGTTCATGCACACTCTTTTGTTTATCCAATCTGCTATTAAAGCTACAATATAAAAGGGAATACAACCAGTCTTAAGCTTTTGAACGTTTCTCATGAACCTATATTCTATACACTCTAGACAAAATTGTTGATCTCACTTGGCTTCCTTTAATTTTGTCTCATCTTTATACAATTCCATGATTCCGATGCTACCATCCTAACTGCAACAGCATAATGCTCAAATTAAATGATAAAATACTTTATTACATATAATATATTATTTGCAAGCCTGCTCTAAGTACAACTAGAGCCTAAGATGCTCTAATTTCTAAATTTAATATCTTAATTACCCTCCAGATTTATTAGGTAATTAAAATAACTTCTATATCTATATGCTTTCAAAAATTAACGTCAACCAACAATTTTAAAACAAATCTCACAACTAGATATAATATCCACTAATTTCCAAGGAGCTCTTACTATATATGAAGTTCAAATTTTCTGATCTATTTTCATGAATAGATTGGAGATATGAAGCTCATATCTAGAAACAGCTCCTCAAAAATTAGGAGATATTTATGTAAAGAACAAATGGCAGGAAGAAGGTTTATGTTTACAGAAACTAAAGAGTAACATCACAGAGATTTACAATACAAACTGCATTCAAGAAAATAATATTTAGTCTTTTATCGTTCACTGCAAAACAAAACAGATAAAGGAGGACACCAGCTATCAATTCCATTGTGTATTGCTCAGTACAGAAAAATAAACAACAATCGATACTTATACGTAGCAACAATTTTGTCCTCGAATCAGTTAAACAGATGCATTTGAGATGTCAAAGACAGAAAAAATGAAGAAAATATCACAAACTTCTCTTGCTGTAGAAATTTCAGCATTTACATCCACTAACAGTTCGAGTGGTGGTGAGTTAGAATCTTCTCAAAGTTAAATGCTTGGGAAAGTAATGTCCTTTTCATTCAAACCAGAAGTAATAATTGTTTAAATCTAATCTCGAAAAACAAAAATATAGTAGCAGACAGGGGTCCCACAGGGATGTCGTAGAATGAAATGGACAATGACCTAAGTTTGTGGGACAAAAGCCAAATATAGAAAATGACTTGAAACTAATTGGTCCCCTAATGGAATCTCATCTAGGACACTCGCCATAGTTTCTAAAGCATCCAACACTCAGCATAGCAGTGAATTCCAAAAAGATGCATCTAGTGACCTGTTACAAACTAGGAAAAGTAGGTCTAAATTTAATACATCAGAAAGAACAGATATCAGTGCAGAATTGCCGAAAACTTCCATGTAGCGAATTTACTGTGAAATCTCTACCGCACTATGATGCTTTACTTTTGGCAAACCAGACACAGTAGCTTATCATTCCCAAATACTATTAGTTTTGGACAGAATGATAACTTTTGTGATCAACAAACATAAATCTTTATGTAATAATAAAATAGACAATATACCACTGAAAGTACTGCAAAATCTTCCAGCATAAAAAAAAAGACCTATAAACTAAGATGCTCATTTGGATGTTTGTGTAGGCTAAACAAGTCAAATATAAAGTTTATACCTTGAATACATCTTTTCACACAACTGCAATACCAGTAAATTATATGCACTAAGCATTTGTCCCATCAGAAAAATTTTGTTGTGGACTAAATTGGAACAGTATTTAAGTTAAAGAGAAAAATATTAGATTTCAATTTGATATATATTAAGCGTTTGAATAGTGGTACAAAAGCAGGGAACCAGTGGAAAAGGAAATGTCCTGGCTATCAAATGTACCAGGTCCTGTGTGGGCTGTAAAATTAAGCTATCACCAGTTCAGTTCTGGTCACTTGAAAGCCTCACATATTGGCTATTGCAAGTCCAGAAAAGGCAGAGCTCCTGTTCCACTCAAGGACTCATAAAGGATCCGATTAAAAAATTCAATGCTTTCCTAGTTTGATTAATGTGGACATATCTCTTTGGTCAGAAAATTCTCAGCTTTAGCAGGCTGTGTGCCAGTGCCTGACATTTATATCAAGTTGATTTGCCTAATTGCCAGTCATGATAGGAACTTGGAAAACCATTGAAATTTGAATAGTCACAAGACACGTAACATTAACACGTAAAACTGCAGCGTGCAAATGAGTACGGAAAATCATTCACCTGCGAAATATCCGTTTCTGCCCATGGGATTGTCCAGGGTTCCACATCAGTAACCTGAAACAATAAACCAACAAAAACATTCATTTATCTTGTTTTTTCGCTCAATAAATTTTCATTTATCTTACGTCCTTCAAAATCCCATATTAAAATGGTAACCACGCACAGAAAATCAATTTAGTAATGATATTTTTTTTAAAAAAAAGCCCACCTTTAGAAGACTTGAAAATCGAATCCATCGTCCCTAAATTTGGTTGATCACAGACGGAAGTTTGGCTCAATCCACAGGAGACTGCATTTCAGGAATTCGCTAATCCAACTTAGATAAGCTTAAGGAGGGAACGTACTGGTAAAGTCTTAAAAACCCTTATTATATAAACCAAAAAAAAGGAGGGGAAAAAAAAAAGTCAATCGCATTCTGGCATCAGATTATGAAGTTGAGCTTTGGAGATTAGTCTATGCTTCACTGGAGACAATTTTAGCTGCAAGGTGGACATTAAAAAACGTGGACAGGATATGATGCTGCCGTTCCATGGTGATTAACAACTGAGCTAACTTGCTGTGGACAACGGCCAGTCGGTTGCAGTGTAGGAACGCGATGTTGTTTGTTGCAGGAATTTTAAACGATGTCGTTTCGCACATGCTGTTGACACCGAATTGAGATTATTATACCCTTGCAGATAAAAATACATAAACCGTTAGGGGCAATGTAAACAACTTTGTAATACAATATAAATGATAATGTAATTAAATATAATCACTACAAAAAATCAGGGAATTACTGACGGAACCAAAGCCATCTGTAACTATCGTTGGATTAATGATATAATTTATTAGGAAAAAGAAGCATTAATACGACGACATATTGTCGAGAAAGAATTGACAATAATTACTAACAGACTAAATCCGTCAGTAAATAATGGCGCCAATAGTTGGCACCAGAGTTTGCCTTACCGACGAAAGTATGCGAAAAGTCATGCAGGAATTGATGTGTCAACAAATCAGTTAGTGCATTTTCAAAAAGAATTTTATTATATTTACCAACGAATTTCCGATGAATTTTTTTAATATGACATGACATTGTTCGTTGATAATCTGTCGGTAAATATATAAATAAATCTGCGAACATTCTTGTTCTTCTTCTTTCTTTCTTCTCATCTTTTTTTCCCTCTCCGTTATGTTCTCTCTCCGTCACTCAACTCCTTCTCTCTCTCTCTTCACCGACTATCGTCGAGCTGAGCACCGTCGAGACACCTTCAAGATTTAGGTATGTTCAATATATATTTTTTAATTAATTCTAGATTATATGTTATATTTGATGAAATAATATAATTTTTTATATAAATTTGTTAATATTATGGAACCATTTTGTGAGTATTATAATTTTACTTTTTTGGGTAGATTGTTGTGAATTATTTTTTTGTGATGTATTTTTGTGAAATTTGTGAATGAAATTTTTTTGATACATTATTGTAAATATTGTTTTAAGAAATACATTATTGTGAATTTTTTTTATGCATTTCAGTGAATATATATATATTTTTTTTTGATATTGTGGATTTCTATGAATTATTGAATGGATATATTATTGTAAATATAATTATTTTCATGCATTTTTGTGAATTATGTGAATATATATTTTTATTTGATATTTAGGATTATTTTTATTATATTTTTTAATGGATATATATATATATATATATATATATATATATATATAATCTTTAATTTTTATTGATTTTAAGTGTGCAAAATATTTTTGGTTGTATTGCTGTGAAATATTATATTTTTATTGTATATTTCTATATTATTGTTAACGTTAAAAAGTTTGAAATTTTAGTGAATTCAAGGTTGTTAATTTTGGTGAATTTGAGTGCATAAATAATTTTACTGAATTATGGAATTTTAGTTAATTTATGTGAACATCTATTAGTGAATTTGTGTGAATGATGGAATTTGAATGTGTTGTCCCTAGGCACCAAGAAGGGGAGTTGAATTGGTGAATAAAAAATTTCAAAAACAAGGATAAATGGGAGAAGAAAGAGTAGAAAAGAGACAACCAATTTATAGTGGTTCGGGTATAATTGACCCTACGTCCACTCCTCAATTAATCAATTGGGTATTTCACTATCTCAATGGTGTTTTCAAGCTCACACCCAACTTATACATCTTGTGTTTTGCTGGCTAACACACAACCTTACAACAATGTGTTTTCTAGGCTAACACAAAATCTCACTCAAGTGTTTCACTAGGCTTACACTTAAACCTTTCTAGAAGTGTTTTTACAGGCTAACACAAAATCTCAAAACTTGGTGTTTAATGCTCACACCTAACAATCACAATTTCATAAAGAAGATGAAGAAAATGAGTAGCAAAGATTGAGAGCTTTTAATCACTTGTAATAAATTCCTTAGCAACCTTCTTCATGGTTGTTTGGTGGAGTATTTATAGCCAAACTTCACCAAAGAGACGTTGCAGATCATAGCTCATCAAATCTTTGAGACATGCTTGACAAATTTTGCATTAAATGCTTGTCAGGACGAAATCATGGTCGCTACTGCCTTTCACGGTCGTGAAATCCAAATTCTTCAAGGAAAACTTCGTTTGTGTTTAACGGCTAGTCCATATGGCAACTTCTTATTAGTTCACTAGGAAAATATAGTTGTTATCTTTTACCTACTTTTAGAAGTCGTGGTCGCGAGTTTCCTTGCACAGGCTGTGACAGAGGATGCGAATTCATCTACCAAAGAAGTCATCTTTCTTCCACAGGATTCGCGGTCGCTACCAGTAAGATGCCTCTTTGAAATTTGACTTCCAATAGTCTTCTGGGACACTTGTCAAGTTGTCGTTGTGGATTTGCTTCCCTCTTGAGTTACTTTGAAATTCGCGGTCGCGACTAAGACATGACTTGCACCGCGAACTCATCTGTCACAGATTGGCTTCTTATTTTCCATTAGTCGCGACCGAGAATGGCTCCCCAATTTCGCCTGCTTGAATTTCAGCATGTCTTTACATGTGTCGCGGTCGCAAATCCTAGATTGTTGTTGCGATTTACATGTCACTTTAGAGTTTATCAACTCCTTTCATTTCTTCTTGGGAGATTGATTCATTTCTGCAAAAACAACGCTTATTTGAAATATTAGTGATGATCAATCTACTTTGTCAAGATCAAAAGAGGTTCTAAACTTAGGATTAATCATTCTAGTCCAACAATTCCTTTTGATCATTTTGAATGGAATGTTATGCCTTTGGTTTAAAAAATGCCCCCTCAGAGTTTCAAGGAATCATGAACGATATTTTAAATGATTGCAAAGAGTTTTCTATAGTTTACATTGATGATGTGTTAATTTTCTCAAAAACTATTGATCAAAACTTTTTACATCTTGAAAGGTTTCTCAAGGTCATTTAAGATAATGACTTAGTGGTTTCTGCACCTAAAATGAAACTTTTTCAAACCAGGATAAGATTTTTAGGACATATAAATTTTCAAGGTACTATCAAGCCCATCAATAGGGCAATCGATTTTGCTGATAAATTCTCTGACGAAATTAAGGATAAAAATCAGTTACAAAGATTTTTAGGATGTATTAGTTATGTTAATGATTTCTATAAGGATATTTGTTTGCTTTGCAAGCCTTTATCTCAACGTTTTAAGAAATGCTCCTGCTTGGAATCAAGAGCATACCAACATTGTTAAGACCATCAAGCAAAGTGTTGAGAAACTTTCTTGTTTATCTATCCCTCATCCTGAAGCCTTCCTAATAGTCTAAACAAATGCTTCTAATAAGGGTTTTGGGGGAATTCTTAAACAAAGACTTCCAGATCAAACCATTGAATCATTGGTCAGGTATCACTCGAGCTCTTGGAATGATACGCAAAGGAAGTACTCTACTATTAAAAAATAACTTTTATCCATAGTGTTATGCATTACTAAATTTGAAGATGATTAGTAAATAGAAAATTTTTTTTAAGAATTGATTGTTCTGCAGCAAAACATATTTTGGGAAAAGATGTTAAAAATTTTATTTCAAAACAAGTTTTTGCCAGATGTCAAGCGATTTTAAGCAATTTTGATTTTGATATCGAATATATTAAAGGAATTTCTAATTCTCTTCCCGAACCAGAGAATTTTTGCAAGGCAAACCGAACCTCTAATCGGTTTGTTGTCCTTTTTCAAGAAACCGAAATGTCTACTCTAAAAAAGGAAGTTTCAACACTTTAGTTACTCCCAGCCTTTTCATCTACACCCAAATTACCTGTTACTCCTGTTCATCTTTCTTCTTCAACTGAACCCTTTAGTAGCAAGAAGAAAAATAAAAACAAAAAGAAAGAAAAACCCTTTCTTTTTTCCCAAGTTATTACACAGGAAAAAGAGAATTGTTCCTACTTTCAAAAACCACACAAGTTTAAGATTTGCTACTTAGAAGCAGAGATGATGGCAGAATCTTTTTCCTACTACTCTCCAAAAGCTGTTTAAACCCAATTTTTACTTTTTTCCTTATCATCTGAATAAAACTAGGATTTTTTTTATGAATTTATCCTAGTAGATTCAAACTCGATAGAAATAGAACATGTTGTGGATGTCAATGAGCCAAGTAAGATTTCTTACTCCAAATGCAAAATTTTAAGAGTTTTATCAGCAAGGGATTGGAAAAACCTCCATGAAGAAAGAAAATTTTCCCAACCCTTTAACCTTTCTGGTTACATCTACTTTGACTACCAAGATGCTTGGTTCTTAGCCTTTTTAATAAGACCTTTTAATTGCTCGTGGTTCTTTTATTTCAACAAATGATTCAATGTTACTTTTTCATTCTAGTTTCAAGAATGGCAGTTCTACTTTAGCTGGCACCATAACTTGGCACCTATGGTTGTTCAACAAGGATTTCATGAATTCCTACAAATGATTAAGAAAGCCACTCAAGACCCTTTACTCCCTTTTACTTCAAATTTTGGAATACAATGGATTTTAACATGGAACTTCAAGACTACTAAAGACAATCCCTTAAAATGAGAACTCGATCATGAAATTACCACTCTTTGGAGACACTTTAATGTTAAGTGGCGAATTAATCTTAAAAATAATCAAGCTGATAAGAATTTTGTCATTCAACGGTTTAGATAAAAAAAAAAGTATTTTATCTCCTAGTACTAGCTTGGAGCATACGAAATTCCTTTCAACTAAAAGCAAAATTCAAGCCACTCTTTCATCTGCTTCAGATAAAAGAGAATATAAGCAATTATTGTTAAAAACTCTTTTAGAAGTTTATGATGAAAACCAAGAAGATGACTCTGAATCAAATTATGCACAAAGCAACGAAAATGACTGTTTTGGCATCCAGTTGGGGCCTTCTTAGTTATCTAACAACTGTTAATACTTTTGTTAAGAGTTTGTCGGCCATGTTAAGATTCTTGTCTGCCTTTAGTAGACACGTGTTAATTCTCATCTGTTAAGACTCCCACTACTGTCTGCCACTTGTAGACACATGTTAATGCTTATCTGTTAAGACTCGACTATGGATTTCAATACTTGCTAAGTCCATCTAGGCTATAAATATGTGTTACTTGTTTCTAAGAGATAGAACTTGGATAGAAAAGAAAACATCTCACTTGTTCTGATTCTCTTGTGCTCTCTAGCACTGTAAATTTCTCTCTTAAATAAAAAATTTCCTCTTTTATATTTCTCTCTTTGTATTTTAAACTACATCTCATCACTAAGTATGTTTTGTGTTTGCCTTATTTGAGGATCATTTTAATTAAGTTCATGTAAATAATTTTTTAAATATATTTTAAAAATTTTATTTAAATAGTTTAAATAATATTATTTAAAATATAATAATTAATTTCTTAAGAAGAGATTGAGATATTTTATAAATTATAAATTTAAATTTAAAATAATTATTTTTAAAATTAAATATAAAATTAAAAGTCATCATCTAAAAATACAAAATAAATTTAATTAAGCAAAAATGAGATTGAATTGAATAAAAAATAAAAATATCATCTTAATTAAACTCATGTGGTTAATTTTAAAATATTTCTTGAAAGATTTTATTTGAATAGTTTAAAATTTTATTATTTAAAATATAAAATTAATTTTTTAAGAAACTTGAGAGAAATTTTTTAAAAAAAAATTAGAGATTGAGAGATTTTATTACTTAAAAATTTAAATTTAAAAAATTTTAAATTTAAATATAAAATTAAAATATATCATGCAAAAATACATAATAAATTTAATTAAATAAAAATAATATTAAATTGAATAAAAATTAAAGTAATATATTAATTAAGCCATAAACTTAATTTTAGGTTTAATTGAATTAATTAAAAAAGTATAAGGGTCAATTAAGTCTAAACGCACTTTACTAAATTTTGTTTTTCATTTGTGGGATAATTAAAATTAATTTGTTAAATTACAATGTAATTCAATCTATTAGAAGTTCTGGATACAATTTAAAATTGCATAAAAGTTTGAATTTTTAGTAGTTAATCTAAATTTTTACCATAATTTTTTTAAATGATTTAATATGTAAAAGAAATTTATCATAATTTTACTCATTTGTTTATAATAATTGTAATAAATTTGATTTTTATCATGATAAAATCATATATTAAGACAAACTTAATTTTATCACATCAATTTTTATCATAATACACAAAATTTTTTATAATGAATAATTTTCTATCATTAAACATTATATGTTTATTTGTAAGTTAATTTAAATTATGATATATGACTTGAATATAATTTTATGTGGACTTAATTTAATTGTTTTCATTATATATAGTCATTTGCTTAAGAAAATAAATTATATTTAATTTATTAAGGATTTAAATAAACACAAAAAATTATAATCAAGTTTATTTTGTATAAAATCTATCTTACTAAAAATAATTTTTTAAGAGAAAATTATTATTTCTCTTTTAACAAATTATGAAAAAATATTGTATAAATGATAAAAATTCAAATTGACTTTTTTAAATTAAAAAACAAATGACTCAATCCAAAATATCAATTTTAAGAATAAATCCAAACCTAATCTAAATATTTTCTGCATGTCTGACTCGATGGATCATCCGAACTTAAAAAAAATCAGGCAAACCGAACCGATCCAACCTAAAAAATATATTGTCATTAAAAGACTCAATCTGAAACAACCCGACCTAACCGTTTTACCACCTCTAAATAGATGATATCGTGATCAAACTAATAATTGTCAAAATTAAGGATTCAAATTCGCCCATATAATATTGATGCCACATGGAGGTGATGATTGATTCTATGGACTTCATATGATTATAGGAGCTAATTTGAAACCTGAAATTTAATAATTATGGATATTGATATAAATTTAATCAATGTTAAATGGTATCTATTATTTTGTATGGTTTGAATGATATTGTGAAAAAATTTAAAAAAATTAAATTTTTATTAATAAATCATATATATATATATATATATATATATATATATATATATATATATATATATATATATAACTTAATGAATTATTAGTAAAAGCAATAAGATATTTTTTTCCGGCAAGAAAGTAATAAGATCTAGATTCTAGCCTATTTATCCAACCAAATAATATTTATAAGACATTAGGCCATAACTCATTGAAAGTTGTGGATTAATTAATTGTACTGTTTGCTAGACTTTTAAAAGTTGGTATTTTATAATTTATATTTGATAATTTACTAATAATTAGTAATTAGTGATGTATTTTATAAAAATTGTTCATTTATTTTTCTTAAATTAATTTTATAATTTTATATTAGAGTTGTTAGTATCGAAATCTCATATTGAATTATTTAAAAAATTGTAAGAGTCTCAATCGGATATCTTTATGATTAAAATAAGACTGAATCTATGAAAAGTAGAGTTTTAAACTTCCAAAATGGGGAAAAAAAAATCTAAAATTTTAACATTTTGTATCTTATGCTTACCCCTATTAAAATAACTGTAGTGAGTCCTTCAAAACTAGATGCAAACAAGAATAATCTTACTATTTTTATGAAAACTTACCAATAGAGAACCACTTCAGTCCGCTATGTTTTGCTATTTTTATGCAAAAAAGAATAATCTTGAACTAGTTTTTTTTTTTATTAAATTTTTTTTAAGAACTATATTATTTTATTCAAAATTTAAATATTAAAAATATTTTTTATTATTATACTATTTTGTTTATTTATAAAATATTTTTAAGTTTTATATATATATATATATATAATTTTTTTAAAAAAATAACTGTTAAATCATATGATCAAATTGATCAAACTAAAAATCGATCTAGTTTGATTTATAAATATTGACATTAATTATATTATTTTACTTGAATATATTAATAAGTTGGAAACTGGCAAAAAAGAAAAAAGGAAATTACAATAATAAACACTAAGGTGTGCTTATAGCATGAGGCGGAACATATGACTGGCTGGCGAGCAGAATAACACTTATCAATTCAATATTAGGATTCCAATCAACAATAATTATTCAACAAAAATGCATAAACACGATAATTATTTTTTAAAAAATATATATATATATCTTCATTTTGCTCTAAGAATCGATTTCTTTATTTATTTTTCACAATATTAAAATTAAAATTAAATATAAAATTAGTACACTATTATATATCAAACATTAAATATATAATATATTGACATTAAGAATGAAAGTATTATATAATTTTTGCATTTAATTCCCAAACAACAATAATTACTCAACAAAAATGCATAAACACAATGATTATTTTTTAAAAAAAAAAACATCCATCTTTATTTTGCTCTATGAATCAATTTCTTTATTTATTTTTCACAATATTAAAATTCAAATTAAATATAAAACTATTATATTATTATATCAGACATTAAATATATAACATCTTGTGATTAAGAATGAAAGTATTATATTATTTTTACATTTAATGTAATTCCCATTAAAAGAGAATTCTATTTTTTAAGGAGAGAAAAATAGGTGATCCTCCTGTTTGTTCCTGTGCATTTTTAGACCTAGGGTAAATGTCACGGTGCTTGTCCGAGTCTAAGCAACTCAAGGCTACTTTTGCATAAAGCAGAGAACATCACCAGTTAAATCAGTTATTTTATTCATAAATTCAAAAAAACCCTGCAGGGTTCAATCCACCGATACATATCTATGGAAAATATGACGACCTAACCCAGTCAGATCTCAACAATTGGCTAACTTCTTTTAAAATTTTTGCATATAATGATAATGCAAACTATGACCAGCTAAAACCAACAGGGTTCAAGGTTTAAAGTTTGAACTGTCGCCTAAGGATGAAATCTTTAATGCAAATAGGGAGATAGTACATGATTGACATAATAGTAGAGTAATGACCTGACAAGAACCAAGCGGATGGATTATTTTTAAGTATCGCAGCTACAGTGTTCTTCGCAAATTCTTCTGTAGGGGTGCATTTGGTTCTTTGTGAAAAAAATGCTCTCTCCTTGATTGCTGCTTCAAATTGCTCGTATATCTTCCATTCAGGCATCTGGTTGTAACTTCGTATAGCAGAATTTCCTATATTTGATCTAACAGCACCAGGAACTACATTGATTACATCAATTCCAAAGGGCTTGAGTTCCAGCCTGCATTTAATGGAGACAATTATTAAATTAGTTGATATACCTTGAGATTGAAATCCAGATATTGTATGGATACTTTTAGTTCTAATATTATTTTGATAGAAACTGAGCTCAGAAACTCAGCTAAACCATAAGGTGAAGAAACTTACATTTGACAGCCTTTTTAATCAATTTAAACTTTATTTTTTCCTGATCTGAAGTTAAGTTAGTTTTAGATGCCTGACTATAAATCAGTCATGGAAAACATAACTAATGTGCTTCAAATACTAGTCAATTATGAAAAATTTGTCATCAAGTCCGCTGCATTAAGTGAAGCAAGGAGGTTAACTTTTTTATTTTAATCTCTATGGTCTATGTATCAACAAATATGTTAGTATTAACGTCAAAAGAATTAATAACATGTGAAGTTAATGACCTGCATGTTTTCCATACTACATACATAAACACTACACCTCAACTGAATCTATCTTTGGGTTTGTGAAAGGTAGGTTGCTACTATTTGCAACACCATGGTGTAACTAAGCTTATATGATGGTATGAACCAGATTTGTAAACATACAAACCTCAAGGTGTCTGTCAGTGTATGAAGAGCAGCTTTGGTTGCCGTGTAAACACCAGACCATGGAGTAGGAGCCAAGACACTAACACTTCCAACATTTACAATTTTCCCCCTTTTCCTGGATGCCATGTGGGGAACAGCAGCTTGAATTAGCCTTAAGGAACCTACATTGGCACATAACTAAAATATTACATAAACATGCATAATAGCAGCATAGCAAGTCCATCAACAGTAAACCAAGTGCTTAATCGATTAGGTAGTGATGGTTCTCTCAAATCTATTGGAAAAGAAGAATCAGATAAGTGATTAACTGTCCAGACATTCTGCCAAACATATAAGAACCTAAAGAAAGCTTAGCATTGAAAATCATGTCATAACTATAACTCTAAACAAAGGCAACATAGATTGATAGATAACAAGGATCTGAGGCACAGATCCAAACATGAAAACAATCTTATACTGATGGCCTACTTATGAGAGGATGCACAACGAGTTGGTAGTGTGTATCAAAGAGTAACCAGATTTCTAGCTGATTGTAGTGAGATGAAACATTTAAGCATGAGACTACTTAGTGGACAAGTTTGGGAAAGTAACCAAAAGAAGTAGAGATCTGAGCTTCCAAAAAGACAATTCTATATGAAGCCAAAAAAAAGGAAAATACTGGGAAAGGCAGTCAAAAGATTTCTCCTTGAAACACCAGTATGTGGGTGGTGTACTAAATCATCGACTTAATGCAGTTACGTCTTACTATAGACGAAAGTATTACAGGAGTGGCCCGTTAATTCAATCATGCCTGCCTAAAATTAGCATTTGTAGAAAATAAAGAGAAGCCCCATAATCCCATTTGCTGAGAGATCACTAAGAACTAAATATCCTCTAAAAGATCAGCAGACAAAACAAATCCCTAGCACAGAAAATAGAATGATTTGACTAATATGCGCAATCTTCAAGAACTGCAGTGAAGAATCAGATTGACCTAGCTAATAGGCAATAAATAGCTACTACTAGTGCAGTTTAATTGAGAAAAAGAAGCATCCGTTCTATATCTACTGATAAAATTTTTTAAAAATTTTCAATAGCATGCCAAAATTGATATAAAGCATAACTTTCCTTAAATCTCATAACATTCATTTCAGACGGATTAAATCAAGCATAATTTCCACTGATTATCAAAACAGCTACTTCAGCCTAAAAAAAAAGATCCATATTATATACAACTAACAAGAAGCACAACCAAGACAGCAAAAAATTTTGGATTATCTCGTGTCAGCTACCAGTTCATGTACAAATATCATCCAATTGGATTCTGCAAGTCTACATCATATATAAAACAGTAAACAAATCATCTGGGTCATTACGATTTCACCATAAAATAGTAGAAAATAATAAAATTGATAACAATAACAACAAGAAACATTACCAAAAACGTTGGTATCAAATGTGTTTTGTACAGCAGATAAAGGAACTTCAGCAAGAGGACCAACACATAGAACCCCAGCATTGTTAACCAAAATATCAACTCTCCCATACTTCTCAAGAACATTAGACATTGTGTGCTGAATACTCTCCTCGGATAAAACATCCAATTCTTGAAGATCGAATCTGTGGTCTTCTTCAAGATCTCTCATATTGTCCAATGACCTACTTGTGGCCACAACTATGCAGTTTTTAGCAGCAAATTCCTTCGCCAGTGCGTGGCCTATGCCCCCTTGGCTGCAACCTGTGATCAGAACCACTTGTTGGCCATAATTAGATGATCCCATTTGATTAGGTTTCCTTACTTCTTTTCTATTGGGAAGGAGATTCTTGTAATTAAAGAGATTGGACTGGAAAGGGAAGATTTTGAACGAATTTATAGCTACAGACTGCAAAATCAATGGTAGGTCTTCGTTGATCCCAACAAATGAATTCACCATATCTTTCTTTGCTGGTTTTTACTTCTTGATTGACTAATCAACCCATATTATTTACGGAACTATCGGTGTTATTTCACAATTTTTTATTGTGACAATTTTACTGTGACAAGTAAATGGATAGCATCTACAGATAGAGGAGTGATATTTTTATGTTCGAAGTTAGCGTAATTGTATCATTTAATATTTTTATAAATTAATATATGCTTTATTTATTTAAATAGATTTAATAAAAATTTGAAATTTAAATTTTATCTTCAAATTTCATTGTGCTTTTTATTTAATTCATATATGCTTTTTTAAAAAAAGATTATTACATTTACTTTATATTTTGAGTTTTTTTATTAAAAATCTTTAAAATGAAAATGATTAAATTTAATTATTGTTTAAACATTGTTTTAAAAAAAATCAGGTCTGACTCATTGATTGAACTAATTAAATTGAGAATTGAACCATTAATCGGTCTAATTAGCTTTGAGTTTATTTTTAAAATTATTTTTATTTTAACTATTATAAATTATATTTTTAATTTTTTAGTGTTATTTTAATAATATCTTTAAATTTTATTCATTTTAAATCAATTGAATTAGACTGATTGAATCACTCAAATTAATCAATGCATTAACCAATTTGATTTTAAAAACACTTTTTATTTATTTATTTGAGTATTAAGAAGTTATTAAAGTTAAAAACAAGAAAAATAAATAATCTGCAATTAATCGAACATCCTTCGAATAGGTGTTCTTTAAAAGAATACCATCATGAGTCACATTTTTTAATATGTTCGTTGACACGTCATCAGCTAACTCATTAACGATATAATGAGCTAAAATAACAGATAATTATAGATTTATATTTAGCAACGTTCAAAAAATTATTAACACATTTAATTTTAATTTTTTAAATAATACAATTAAAAAATAATTAAATCTTCAAATCACTATAACAATTAATATCTAAATTCAATTGCTACTGCTCTGCAGTATTTGTATTTATATTATATATATATATTTTTAATAATTATATATATAATAATTATTTTACCAAACATAATATCAGGAATGGCATTATTATTCACGTCACTCGCACTTCTTTTATATTTTTAGTGGGCGGTGGCAAAGATGAGCCTTCTAGTAGAAGTGAATTGTTAAGGTCTATTTTTTTTTAATTCATTGTTTTTTTTTAGAAATTGAATGGCCTCAATTTTTATGATGTGAAGGATTTTGATTGGAGAGTGCTGATGCATCAGTTCCATATCAGCGTTTTACTCACTATAATGTTGGGCTAATTTATCAACTATCGCTAATGGTGTCAATAGAATACATATTTTTTATGAAATGCATAGTAAAATTATTGAGACACCAAACTACAAGATAATTTTTTTTATTTTTTAAAGTTTATAAATGAAAATTTTTCTAAATTAGTCGAGAAATTCGTAGTGCTATTTATAATAGAAAAATTCAATCAATTATCAGTTACGTAATAAAAAGAACACTTGTTTTCATCATTACCATTCATGGGGCTTCAATGGTGAATTCTAGTGGGCTGTGCTCTACTAAGACCTCTGACTTTACCATTGTTCCTTTTTCTATTTGATAGATGATTCTTTTGCTAAT
>CATIWR010050585.1:0-11325 GCA_949677035.1 Omphalea diandra | reverse complement strand
CATGTGAGAAGAAGATAAATTAGCTTACCTATTTTCTTAGAACCATAAAACTTTAGGATTCCTTCTTAGGTAGCTCACTCTTCTCCCTCTCCTTCTTCTTCTTCTTCTTCTTCTTCTTCTTCCTTCCTTCCTTCCTTCCTTAGCTCTCTCCTTCTTCTATTGTACCTCACATCTAACATCTGTATTTTGATCCTAAAAGGTCAAAAATTTCACTTGTAAACCTATTGTACCAAGACAAAATCATGGTGTTGCATTCCTATTGGTTGGAAGTTCACTTTCCTCTTTTAGTCCCTCTTTTTCACTACTTAAGCACCTTTATCCATCTCCTAATTTCTAGATGCTCCTTATACTTTAAAATAAGCTCTATAACACCATTATTTATGATGCTATAACAGGCACACAACATAAGATAATTTTCAATGCAACTATACTAACATTATATATATGTTTAAATGTCCTAAATGTAATGGTGCAAGTGTCATCGTCGTGCTTACCCAATTCACATATCTAAATGATCATTTGTCCAATGCATATGTTCATGGGGATTGCAAACCATTTATCCAATGAATATATTCATGTGATAATGCTAATGAATGAGGATAGTGATGTTACAGTATATGTGATTGAATTATGACATTACACATATGATACTAGTCAAGTTTGAATTATATGATCTTAATGATTACTTGCTATGCCATTATGAAAGAACACTTGCATATGGAACTAAAAGGTTGTTTGTGACTAACTTGTTAAACAATTGCAAATCACTTGACAAAGGGACCGATATGTCCTACTATGGCACATGTTATTGATTAAATGAATATCATGTTATATGTTAGCCAATAAAATCAAATGTCATTTAAATCACATAAATTCTTAAGAGCATTGTTTGCCTTGTAAGGTCATGACAAAATCAATCAAAATATTGCACTTGCACTTGCATAAGTGAATGCTTATACTTGTAATGTATCATATTAATAATTGATTATTGATTGTCATTAAATCTTATTGTTATTTTTATTCATTGAGTCATCACTCATTAAATTGCAATTATTTTTTTCAGATAGTGAAACATAAGATTTGTGCATTTTGGAGCATAAAGTTTTGCATATAGACCTATGGAGCATAGGCTATCAATTAATTCTAACTCGCTCTCTCTCTCTTCATATGCGAATTACATATACCTATGTAGGAATCATTTTGTGATCACCAACATTAAATGGATTGTACTTAACATATATGTACATTAAATAAGGAAATTGGCATGCCTTTTTGGTTGTGTATGAGTGATATATCAACCCTTACATATATAGATACTTAGACATGAATGTCATGCTTAATAAGTGGAAATGGTTGTGAATATCCCTGAATTTTAAGAGAGAATTTTGGGAGATTTGAGCAAGATCTTTTCTTATATATAGGGAGGCTTAAAAAAGGGAGGAGAAATATGGATAGTAAAAGAGCGCTGCAACTAGCCTCAATTATAGACATTCTTTTCCTCCTTTGCTAGCCTATGAGTTCTTCTTTTTTTTTTTTTTAGTTTGATTTCTTTTATTATGAACTAAATCTTTTGTAATTAAGGCTTTAGAAAGCCTAATCACAATAATGGATTAATTTATTTTATTCAATCAAAATTATTGTGCTTAATGTAATTAGGAGCTTAATCACCTCCTGATTGATTTGGCTAATGTGATTGAATTGGGAAAGGATTTTGCACAATAGACTAAGTCATTCATTGTGTGAATTGAATGGTATAAAGGGATGTATATACACGATTTATCTAATTTTACAGGTTTTTCACAAAGCTTATTGCATTTTCTATCTTGAGAACTCTAAAAAGGATTCTAAGGATTAATTGATAGATGTAGGATTAATATATCTCAAGAAGAAATATTAAGCAATCTCAACTTATGAAAATAATAAATTATCTTGATTAAATGTAATAAATTGATGTTCATTAGAGCAGTTAGTGGACCAATAGCATTAGCTCTTTTAATTTGATTGTTGCAAGTTCAATTATTTATTAATTTCCTTTTATTTGTTTTTAGTTTTTTAATTTCTATAGTTTATTTATTTTGATTTTTCGTTATTTAATTAGTTACTCTTTTAATTCTATTGTCCAGATAATCAAAGGTTAACTATAATTTTAGTACTTATTTTGTTAAATCCTTATGGGTATGATATCTTTTACTACTTGATAACTAGTGCAATTGCTAGGATTATGAAAATTTCATCTATCAAGTTTTTAGCACCATTATTGGGGATTTAATCCTAAAATAATATTAGAACTTGTTAATCTTGGTTAATTTGGATTTTTTAGTTTTTTTAATTTGGTTTTTTAATTCTTACTTGTTCAAGTTGATTAGTGCATGGCATGCATTATTGGTAAAGAACCAATAAAATTTCATCTTGAAATCAAAAGAACTTTTCATATACTTCAAAGTGCTAATAAAAGTTAAAAGTATGAGTTAGCTAAAAATAGAATGACAGACCTAGTAAATGTAAATTGAACTCTTTTGGATTATGTTTGTCTGATAATTTATGGAGCTACTTATAGCATTAGCAAGCCAACGATCCAAGCCAACAACTTTTAAATCAAGCCAACAATCATCTAAACAATTCAAACTAGTATCCAATTTACTAGGCTACCGAGTGATGATCCTAAGGCACACATTGTCAATTTCCTAAAGATCTGCAACACCTTCAAACATAATTGAGTTAGTGATGATGCCATTAGATTTATACTTTTTCATTAAGAGATAAATCTAAGGATTGGTTTAATTCACTTTCTTCAGGTAGTATCACAACATGGCTGATTTAACTTAAAAATTTTTGTCTAAGTATTTCCCTCCCTCTAAAACAACTTAATTAATAATTGACATCACTACTTTTGTTCAATTAGAGAGAGACTCATTATATGAGTCATGGATCGGTTTAAGGAAATGCTTAGTAAGTATCCTCATCACTGATTTCTAGTTTCCAAATTCAAACTTTTTATAAAGGTATTACTCCATCAACTATTTGATTATTGATGCAGCTGTAAGTGGCACAATTATGTGAAAATCTCCTAACGAAGTTTTTGTGCTAGTGGAGGAGATCATGTCTAATAGCTACTAATAGAAAAAAATGATAAAATTAATTGATGGGGGCATGGAGTGCATAATGTTAAATCTTTTATTACTTTTTTCTACTCAACTTACTTCTTTAAACAAAAAATTAGATAATCTTAATGCTACAATAATGAATGTTTTAACTTTTGTAGCCAAATGGGACACCCAAGTTCTCATTGTCTAGTAGCAAATCCTTTTGTTTCTCAAGAAAATGTTAATTTTGTTTCTCATGATGGCAAATCAAATTTCAATCTAATTTAAATGCATACAATCTAGGGGTGGAGGAGCCATCCAAATTTTTCTTTGAGTAATAATCAATAAAAGGCAACCTTGGATTTCAACAACAATAGCCACCATAAGAAAATAAGGGAAATTTAGAGGTGTTAATTGCTGAGTTCATAAATAACACTAAAACAAGGTTTTGAAAACATGAGGCATTTATTAGGAACCTAGAAGTACAAATGGGACAGCTAGTTAACATGATGTCAAGAAGAATAGAAGCTCAATTCCTTAGTAACACTAAAAAGAATCCAAAGAACAAGCAAATGTTATCATTATATGAGGTGAAGGAATAATTGGATAAATTAGAAGAAAAATGAGGTAAAAGAAGGAGGAGCATGTCATGGTTGATAATTCATCAATGAAAATGAAAAGGAGTACACCTAAACTTAATTTAGATGTTATTAAACTTCCTCTTCATTACCTTTAAAGCTAACTTGGATAAACAATTTGATAAATTTTTAAAGGTGTTTAAAATGGTTCATATTGTTATTCCCTTTCTTATTGTAGTTTCGCAGATGCTAAGTTATGTTAAATTTTTAAAGGACATAGTTTCCAACAAAAGGAGATGGGAAGAGCGTAAGATGATAAAGTTTAATGAAGAATGCTTAGTAATTCTCCAAAACAAATTGCCCTTAAAACTTAAGGATACATGAAGTTTTTCTATCCCTTACACTATATGAGATATTGAATTTGAAAATTTTTTGTGTGTTCTACGTGCTAGTTTGAACTTGCCATATTCTATTTTTGTAAAACTTAGATTGCATGAATTGACACCCACTACTATTACCTTGCAACTAGCTGATAAAAGTATTAAATATCCTAGGGGAATAGTAGGGGATGTTTTAGTTAAGTTTGACAAGTTAGTATACCTACTAATTTTATCATGTTGGATATGAAGGAAGATTAAAGAATGCCTTTAATTCTGGATAGACCATTTTTGCTATAGTAATGCTTTAATTGATGTGCAAAAAGGTTTGCTTACTCTTAGAATCAATGGTAAAGTAATGTTCAATGTGTTTAAATACATGAAACATACTAGTATAATTAAACATGAAATAAATGTGATTGATTACATTGATGTGCATGCAACTAAAGCAAATACATTTAGGTTAGATGATCCTTTAGAAAGTATCATTTTTAATTCTTATAATGATGCATAGGTCTTAGATGAAGAACATAAGGAGGCATTCAATTACTTGGAGGCAAGACGAGAAGTATTTAAGCTAAGAGAAAGGAATTTTTACCTTTGGTAGAATCAACTTTTACCAAACAATTGTGATCCTCTGTTAAAACACCTTTAATTTTAGAATTTAAATGTGTTGGATCTAGCTTGGGAGCTTTTATAAACCAAGCTTATTTTAATGATTACAAATACATCTAAAAACTCACTCTTGTTTGAGTTTGTTTGTAAGTTCTTACTGGTACATCAATTTCTTGATTAAAGGTTTTGAAAAGAAGTGTTTTTGGAAAAACTCTAAGCACTCAAAGCCAATGGGTGTTATTGCATTTCAATGGGCATTGTGACATCATTAATGGGTGTTAAAGATACACAACAAGCATTGAAGGGACACCCAAATATCAGTTAAGGATTCTAGACCACACAACCATCAACTCTTTCATTACACAATAGGTGTTGGATGTTGAAGACTCCTAAACTTAAGCAAATCTTCTCAACATGAGTTGCATGTTCGGAATAGGTGTAGCTCATTGATACCTCAACAAGCTTTGCATTTTTACAATAGGCATTTGGCCAAATGACTCAATATGAACAGAAACCTCAAAGTCTCAACACGAGCATTAAACTTATACCAATGGGCATTGGAAAAACACCCAGGTATAGCTAGATTTTCTAGAACCTTCAACGAGAGATAATCGGATGTTCAATAGGCATTGGTACACTTTTCAATGGGCATTGAACCAAAGCCAACAATCATTGAAACACTATATAAAATCTTGAAAAATAGAGCATTCAATTTAAATCCTCCTGGAGAATTTCAACGGGCATTGTCCATATCCAAACAGGAGTTGAAGTTTAATTCCAACAGGCATTGAGTAGCTCCAATAGTCATTGAAGGAGTTGGTAACTAAAAAATTAAGAAAGTTAGAAGAGAATTGTCTAGACATATCTCTCTCTAACAACTAGTTCCAATGAGTATTTCAATAAAATCAATGGTCATTGAAGTTGTATTTTCATTCAACAACAAGCATAGAGATAGTTCAACCGGCATTAATGACTACTTTTTGACATAGAGTGACAACCTTCCTTCTAAAGGCTAGTTTTGTATCTCTACCTATAAAAGGACTCTCCTAAAATAGAATTAAGTAGAAAAAAGTGAAAAATAGTCAAAAGTGAGTTTATTCTGTTATGAAAACAATCTTAAATAAAAGGGGTGAAACAAGTGTGTTCTAGCTTCAAGGGAAGATTACTTGTCAAAGCTTGCATAAGACATCTTCATAAACTTAGTTGAAGAACAAGCTTAAGACATCTCTTAAAGCTCTCTACCATAATTTGTGAGTGTGATCATTATTGTTTATTGCTTGAGTGAGAGTATTATTTCTCATCTTTAATTTATAAATTCTTTAGAGAAAGGTTTTTGGTTTAAGAAGATCTCTGTAGATCTAAATCATTTTTGTTGAAAGGTTTAAGGTAGTACTTGTAAACTACTTTGGGAAATTATTTAGTAGCACCAAGAAGTCTACTTGTAATGGCTTAGTAGTACTTAGAAACTACTTGTGTAAAGGTGATTGATAGCACCTGAAGTTTATCTTGATAGTGAAAGTCTTTAGTGGAAGACCAAATGAGAGGACATAGGTAAGGTTATGTCGAACCTCTATAAATTGATTATGTTTCAATTTTTGCATATATCAGTCATTATGTTTTACTTGCCACTACCCTATTCAACCCCCTTTCTAGGGTAGCAAGGGATAACAATTAGTATCAAAGCCTATCTCTCTATTAAGGCTTAAGTGTTCAGAGTAAAAATCATGACAAGTCATGAGGAATCACAATCAATCCACATGCCACCATTCTTCAATGGAGACGACTATGGGTATTGGAAAAATCATATGGAAATCTTTTTAGATAGTGAAACCATAGATCTATGGGACAATGTTGAATAAGGAAGAGAAGTTCCAACTAAATTAGTTAGAGATGTTCTTCTTCCTAAGCCTAAGAGTGAATGGACAGCAGAAGAAAAGAAGGCAAACCTCAAAAATAGATGAGCCATGCACGTTCTTTTTTGTGCTATCCACAAATCTTAGTATGCAAAGCTGCAAATGTGCACATCGACAAAGGAAATCTGGGACACATTGTATACTCAGCATGAAGGCACCTGCAAAATTAAAAAGAAAAAGATACAAATGCATACTTATATGTATGAAACTTTTGTAGACCAACTTGTTGAGACCATAACTAAGATATACAATAGGTTCATTTATATTATGGGCACTCTCAAAACTCTTTGGAAGTCTTACTACAATAAAGATATGGTTGCTAAGATCCTAAGAACTCTTCCTAATGACAATTGGGAAGCTAAGAAAATAGCCATAAAGGAGGCTAACAAGCTGGAAGTCTATCTTTGGAATAACTTATAGGAAAGCTTCTGGCTCATGAAATCACACTAAAAAAAGAAATCTAAAAGCTATAGAATGAGAAAGAAAGACTTGCTTACTAACATCTAAAAGCCAAAGAGGTACACTTTGAATCCCTATTTTTTTCTTACTTATTAACATCTTCTTCTAGTGATGATGAAAATAGCAATAAAGATGAGCACCTTGCCCACATAACAAATAAAGTAAAAATATTTCTCTTAAAAAGCAAAAGGCAATGAGATACAAGAAGAAAAGTAGTAAGAGTAAACTCATTTGCTATGGATGCAATGAGAATGGGCATATTAAGTCAAATTATCCCTAAGGTAATGAATAGCAAAGCTCCTATTAAGAATTAGACCTCCAAGAAAGACAAAGAAGTGTACAAAGCTACTTGGGATGATACAAGTGACTATGAACCTAATGAGGAGGACACCAGAAAAGAGCTAGCCAATCTATGTCTTATGGTAATCAAGGAAAGATCATATGAGTCCTCAAGTGAGCACTCCTCCGCAGTAATACTGACATCAATATTGAGAATGAGGTAAATCCTCTTGACTCTTATTCTAGGGAAGAGCTATATTCTATTATCACCAAGCTAACCATGAAAGTGGAGATTCTCAAGTCTAACATCTCCACTCTTAAGAAAGAGAATAAATCCTTAAAGAATTATGTTAAGAGTCAAGAGACCTTGACTAAAAAGGTTGAGTCTCTAGTTACTGAAAACTCTAAGCTTAGGTATAATCTCAATAAATTTACCAAAGGGAAGGAAAAACTAGGCTCCATCCTTAAAGTTCAAAGGAGCCCATCTATTAAACATGGATTAGGATATAATACTTCTACCCCTACTGCTCCTTCTACTTCCAAGACAATCTTTATCAAGGCTAAGAAAGTTAGCATGCTTAATCTTATTAGAATGCCTAAAGTTTCCATAAGCGGAAATGCTAAGATTAATGGCATAAAGGCTAAGTCTTAGTTCATTCACACATAATTGAGACGCGGTCCTTCGAGAGCCAACTATGCCTACATATATTACTTTTACAAGCCTAAGAGGCAAAGTCTCCAAATGCATAGAAATTAGCATACTCATGCATATAGGTTTACAACTTACATAAGAGCACCTCATATGAGAAACACTCCCAAACAATTAGCTGAGAGGAGTTACAAACCTCACAAACACCATATGCTTGCTTTACCTAAAACAAAACACTAGTGCATTTTAATGTTGAGTATTTCTATTATGGTTTTTATGGCCACATTGCCTATGATTGCCTTGCTAGAAGGCATGGTGAGCATATGGCTAGAACTAACCCTCTAGGACCCAAGAAAATTTAGTTACCTAAGACTTTATCCTCTTTGTTTTGCAAAAGTGCTTAAAATCCTAAGTTGGAAAGTAAGAGTGATATCTAAACAGTGGATTTTCAAAGCACATGATAAGAGAAATGGAGTTCTTCATGCAACTAAAGAAATCTAAAGGTCTTAAAAATGTATCATTTAGAGACAATGGGAAAGCCAAAATCATTGGCATAGGTAAAGTTGGTAAAGATGTTGACTCACCTATTCTTAATAAAGTTTTCCTTAATAATGGACTCAAACATAATATATTTAGGGTAAGTCAGCTCTATGACAAAGGCCTCAGAGTTATGTTTAAACCACAATCCTATTATGTGTTAAGAATGAATGATAAAAAAACTTATTCATTGGTAGGAGAATTCATAACATTTATGTGATTGATTTAAATTCTGTTACTAACAATAGTGTTAAATGCCTAGTATCTATAGTGGATGAAGCTAAAGCCTAGCATAAAAGGCTAAGACATGCAATCATGAAAATCCTCAATAAGCTGAAAAGGAAAAACTTGGTTGAAGGACTGCCTGAAATCAAGTTTGCAAAGGAAGGAGTTTGTGAAGCATATCAAAAAGGAAAATAGGTAAAATCTTCATTTAAATCCAAGAACATAGCAAGTTCATCTAGACCCATGTAATTGCTTCACATGGACTTGTTTGGATCCACTAGAGTATCTAGCTTAGGATGCATGCATTATGCATTTGTCATTATAGATGATTACTATAGGTATACTTGGGTGTTGTTTCTTCCTCACAAGGATTCTTACTTTGATGCCTTTAAGATCTTTACTAAGAGAATTCAAAACCAAAAGGATTTGAAGGTCTCTTCTATTAGAAGTGACCATGGAGTAGAGTTTGAAAATTCAAAATTCCATAGCTTTTGTGCTAAGTATGGTATCTCACATAAGTTCTCCACTCCTATAACACCATAACAGAATGGTGTAGTAGAAAGGAAGAATAAAACTCTTTAAGTAATGTCTAGGAACATGTTAAATGAGTGTAATCTTCCTAAATACTTATGGGCTAAAGTTGTAAACATGTTTTATTATTTGTTGAATAGAGTATTGGTTAGGCCCTTTTTGAAGAAAATACCCTATGAGTTATGGAACAATAGGAAGCCCAATTTTGCATATTTTAGAGTCTTTTGTTGCAAGTGTTTTATTCTAAACACTAAAGACAACCTTAGAAAATTTAACTCTAAATTCGATGAAGGAATTTTCTTTGGATACTCTACAACTAACAAAGGGTATAAAATCTTTAACAAGAGAACTATTGTTGTTGAAGAGTTTGTGCACGTTGTTTTTTTATGAATCTGATCCCATTTCTTTAAGAAAATAAGAAGATGTTGATGATCTTATAGGTCCCATAAGTGAGTTGAATATTGAAAAAGAAAGGGAAAATATGGATAAGCCATAAGAAATGAGGAGTAAGGAAAATTCATATCAATCTCTTCCTACTCCAAATGAAGGGCAAACTCAGCTAGAAAAAGGATAGGATCTTCAAGAAAGATCATCCAAAAGATCTCATCATAGGTGATCCATCAAATTGGGTAACAATTAGATCATCATTTAGAAATGCATGTACCAATCTTGCTTTTGTTTCCCTCATTGAGCCTAAAACCATATATGAGGCCATAAAAGATGAGCATTGGGTTCTTGCTATGCAAGATGAACTCAATCAGTTTGAAAGAAATAAAGTATGGACCTTAGTTCCTAGACCTCAAAGCCATTCCATTATAGGAACTAAATGTAATGACAGTTTTAATATTTACAAATCATGTTGCTCTGATGCCACAAACTATAACGACCATTTTCATATTTACAAATCATGTTGCTCTGATACTAATAACTATAATAACCGTGTTCATTTACAAAACTCATGCTATTCATGTCCACAATCTGCAATGCTATAATCAGTACCTATCAGAGGACTCAACATCCAAGATTTGACCGTCGGCCCCATGATGTCATACACACCGGGATTTACACGTCTGCCACGCGTATGTTTGAGCCCTCTCTGATACCAAAACTGTAACATCTAAATTCATTTGTCAAACCAATAATTGTGACATCCATTGCTCTCATTTGTAAATTAGCTTTGATACCACAAATTGTAACGTCACAACATGGCTATAACTTGTATCTATCAGAGCACTCAACATTCGAGATTTGCCTGTCGGCCACGCGATGTTATACACACCGGGATTTGCACATCTACCCCGCGTGTGCTTGAATCCTCTGATAACACCATCTATAACTATCATCTTTAGTTGCAAATCATGGCATTTCATGTTCAAAAATGCATACACATTAATTTTTATTCATCATACATATATAATCCCTATGTATTTAATGTACATATATGTTAACTAATGTCAAGACCAATGACCATAACTAGTTCCTATCAAACGTATGTATGTGACGCAAGGAGAGAGAGTTGGAATTCAACTGACGACCTGTGTTCCATGTGTCTCTATGCAAAACTTTATGTACCAAAGTGTCCAAAGTCTATGCTTTAGTATTTGAAAAATAATTGCGATTTGGTGAGTCGCGACTCAGTGAATAAAAACAATAATCAAATCCTCATGGCATAATCCATAATCAAATACCATCAAGATACATTACAAGTATAACAATTGACTATGCAAGTGCAAATGCAATAACTTTGATTTTATTGTGACTGAGCAAGGCAAACATTGCTCTTGGGATATTCATGTGATTCATGTAACATATGATTTGGGACCTATTGGTCCATCTTCCTATAATTTGCAAGTGTTTGACAAGTCGGTCACAATGCCCCTTTTAGTTTCATATACAAGTGCTTATTCACAAATGATATGCCAAGTAATCATTAAGAGCATTTAATTCTCACTTGGCCTGTATTCCCATGTAACATGTAACAATTCAATCATATATACATGTAATAGAACATAATCATATTATTCCCATGTAACATGTAACAATTCAATCATATATACATGTAATAGAACATAATCATAT
>CATIWR010050580.1:0-31386 GCA_949677035.1 Omphalea diandra | reverse complement strand
CGGTCATAAATTACAAGTCAACTTCTACCGGCTGTCAAATGTCAATTCGCAATCGCGAAATTTCTCCTCACTGTAAATTTTGGTCATTAATTTCAAAATTCTGACTATTGCAGTGCGTATTCCCGAGGAAAATGTGTCTGTTACTCACATTTTTCAGAATTTGCAGTCGCGACTTCCATTTTTGCGGATGCGAATTTGAGTAACCATCTCACATTTATGTGATTTGATGGTCAACCATTTCCAACCCTTCATTTAATCAATTTCAAGCCGTTTGTTACCGTTTTACACCCCTTGAAGCCTATAAATACCTCTTTCAATAGTGATTTTCTCACAACTACTCCAAATCACTTCTACTTCTCAAATCATTCTCAACTTTCTTCCAAAAATTTCTTCATCTACTTCCATGGCTCCTAAGAAGTTCTTAAAGGTTGACAAGGGCAAGCAGTGGCTCAATCCTCTGCTTCTCCTGCCCTACATCTCATGTAGGGCATCACGAAGGAAGAGAAAGATCGCTACAAGGCCAACTCCTCCAAGGTGATTGTCCCCAATAAGATTCCCTCCACTTTTATGCTGGAGACCTTGGGTCTCAATGATGAAATTCGTGTGTTTCTGTCTAACCTTGGATGGGACGAATTCATTTTTCGAGACGAGCCCATGTATGAGGAGGTAGTCTGAGAATTTATGTGCACAATGCAATTGAGCCACAAAGCCAACTCAAGAGCGAGACAATACGGGTTAGTATTTCGATGCTTTGGCGATCCCTATTTCATAACCTTCGACCAATTATCGTCCCTCTTTAATTTCCAAGTTAGAGAACACATACCCTTCATAATCTCCGCACTTAATGTGATCTACTCTGAATTTTGGTCAGAGATATCCATTGAGACAAAACACGACCCCCGTTCTTCCCTCTACAAACACATGAAGACCCTACCCTTGTGGATCCTTCATCGGATCATCACCTTCTCTATCAATGCGAAGGGTGATGGAAACGAGAAGGTTTCCTAAAAGGACTTGGCATTCTTATTTTTCCTTGTAAAAAACAAACCTATCCAGACTGGCTGCTACCTTGTGGATCAACTAATCCATATGAGCACCCAGCCAAAGAGCCAGTTTTTGCTTCCTTCTCACATCACCGCCATCTATCGATTTGTTGGAGCTCTAAATGAGGATAATGAGCAATTCCTCACTAAGAAGCTCCTTCCATCACAGAACTTCCTCGACCTCACATATTTTATCAACGCCAAGGCCATCCACCCCTACTCTTACATCTATACCCTTAGCGCGGTAGGGGCAAAGAAAGTGGAGTCCTCTCAAGTTTCCAAAAGAAAGAGGCTCCAACTTGACGAAGGAACAACTCAAGTCCCTCCTCCTCCTCCTCAACCCAAAGGAAAGACCAAGTTATCTCTTGCCTTCTTAGATCACAAATTGGAAAAAATGATGCGGATGATGAAGCGAAGGTTACTTTTCCTTTCCCATCTCCACAGCGATATGATGGATCTACAAGAGAAACTCAGCATCCTTCTTTGTCATCTTCCGAATTTCACAGACTTTGAAGACACAAAAGATGGAGATGACGATAAAGACGATGTTGAAGATGGACATGAAGTCGAGGGAACTGCTCCAGCTCAAGTGGAAGACACCTCTAGTGATGAGTCTTCTACTTTCTAGTTTAGGGATCTCTTTGTACTTTCTTTTTGTTTATTTAAAAGTTTGTGATCCCACAGTTATAAATAAATAAAAAGTGTTTTCTTTATTATATTATGATCTTATGTGATTGCTTTTTATATTTACTTTTGCTCCTTACTATTACTTATGCATGTGTTTTACTTTTTAATTTCTCCTCTTTTTGATCTTGCCAAAGGGGAAGAGAGAGTGTGTATGACCTAAAGGCTAAAGGTGACACTTATTCTTACTTTATCCATTTCTTAAGGTGACACTAGTTCTTATTTTATCTTTTTGATTTCATACATATATATATATATGATTAATTAATAATACTTAATAACTAGTATAATGTCAAGATTGTGTTAGAGTTATTAATGGAACACATATTCGTGTGAAAGTTTCTCCTATTGGAGCTCCTAAGTAACGAGGTAGAAAAGATTACCCAACACAAAAGGTCTTAGTTGCATGTATATTTGATTTGAAATTCACCTGTCTTACCTAGATAGGAAGGGATAACATCTAACTCTATAATTTTGAAAAATGCATAAGAAGAGAATACCTTTTTAAAATTCTAGAAGGTACCTAATTCATTTAAATTTATGAAATATCTATCATATATAGTAATTTAATAATGCATTCAACTTGTTTTAGGAAAATATTATCTCATTGATGTTAAATTCATGTTGAAATGTACCATAAAATGCAATAAGTTATTTAATCTACGACATTCATCTTTATGAAACGCAATTGCAATGGCTTTTAGTGTACTTAAAAAGAGGTTCCCTATTATGGTAAGTTTTGTGCCTTTAGCTAATTCTTGTAATGGATATTTTCTTTAAAATGTAATGATTGCATTTTTCTCTTTTGTTTACGGCTAAATGATAAATTTCATAAATAATTAATTTTACCTAAAGTCATCATGCATGTGACTTGATAGTAAAATGTTTAGGTGCAAAGAATTCTATTTTAAATTGTCCTTAGTCAGTCGTTATGATTGGGATAATAATGAGCAAAGACGAGTATGTGTTTTGATTGATTGTTATATTTTACTAGTCATGGATATATGATATTAAGTCAAACACATAGATAAATGGTTAAGAAACATTGCATTGGACTAACACGCTGTAACAACACTATATGGATAAACTGTCATAAGTTATTCTCATGCAATAATATTAACTTAATCATCTTACCTAAAAATCATCATGAATTCCAAAATGATTCACTTTACTTTTTTATGTGCTCCTATATTATCTTTAACTGAATGATTATATAGACTGATATTAGGCATGAAGTAAATCATATAGAGGAATATGAGTGATTGATGTATCTATGAGAAATAAATCACTAGGCCCCTTAATAAGTTAGGCTGAAGACATTGCATGGTCATGCAGACGAATTGATAAAGGTTATCAATGTTATTTTACATCAATCTACTTATAGATCAAGAGATAATTAAACTATATAAAGATGACATGATCCATGTCTTATGTTCAATTGTGTTGGCCCTAGGCACCAAGAAAGAAGGGTTGAATTGGCATATAAAAATTAAAACAATAAGGGGAGAAGAGAAGTGAGTAAAAAAGAAACACAAAATTTATAGTGCTTCAGGTATAAACGACCCTACATCCACTCCTCAATTCTTAGAAATTAGGTGTTCCACTATCTTTCAAAGGTGTTTTCAAGCTTACACTAAACTTTTAGACTTGTGTTTTGAAGGCTCACACAATAACCTATACTCGTGTTTTAAAGCTCATGCAACAACCTTTACACTAGTGTTTTTATAGCCTCACACAACAACCTTTCTTACTTTTTTGATAGGCTCACACTACAACCTATACAAATGGTGTTTATGCTCACACCAAACAATGTCTAAAAGAATAGAAAAGATTGAGTAGCAAAATTGCAAGAGTTTGGTTACAAAGTTATCAATTCTCTTGCATTTACATATGTTTGGTGAGGTATTTATACCCTCTACCAACCAAAGAGACGTTGCAATAAAACTGGTACAAAATCTTCAAAGTGTTCTAGACAGATTTTCGCATTAAATGCTTGACAGTCTCAATTTGTTGTCGCTATTACTCATTAGCGGTCGCAAAATCCAAATTTCATACGAAAAACCCCATTTATGTCTAACGGCTAGTTCATGTGGCAGCTTCTCATTAGTTCACTAGGAAAATATAGTCGTTATCTTTCACCTACTATTAAAAGTAGCGGTCGCAATTTTTCTTGTATAGGCCGCGACTGAGGAAGCGAATTCATCTGCCAAAAATGTTCATTTTTTTCTTCATGATTCGTGGTCACTACTAATAAGTTGTCATCGCGATTTTTATCTTCCAACAGTTACCTGGGACACTTGTCAAGTTGTGGTTGTGGACTTGATTCTCTCTTGAGTTACTTCAAAATTCATGGTCGCTACTGAGGCATGACTCACACCGCAAATTCGTCTATGACTTTGGCCTTCCTTTCTTTGAATTGGTAGCAGTAGAGAAGTGACCCGCGAATACGTCTGTCCAATTTGTCAACCTGTCTTGGTCTAGTTCGCAGTCGCGATTTATCAAGTTGCGATCGCGAATTAGGAGGCACTAGCTTACTTTGGAGATTTTTTAACTCCATCCAACTTCCATTGTAAAGACTAACTAAAAACTGCAAAACAACATTTAATTTGAAACATTAGAATTGATCAATCCCCTTTGTCAAGATCAAAAGAGGTCCAAGACTTAGGGTTAACCACCCTAGTCCAACAAAGAGGTTAATTTATAAAATAGTTTTATGCTTGGATGGAAGGTTTTAGAGTGGAATGGATTAGTTTCAAAGGTTTTGGTAAACCAGTCCAAAACCACCCAAATCATTATATTGGAACACCCCAAATTGGGGTGCTTCCACCAATTCAAAGTAAAAGAAACTAGACAAATACAAATTTCCCCTCAGTTTAGGTAAAAACAATTTGCTTCCTTCCATTATCGTACAACCTACAGCAGAACACACAGTAACATCTTCACCTTAGCTTCATCCCCAACCTCACTCTGCTTTGATTCTCGCCTAGGCTCTCACACTTTCCAGTTCAAGTTTGTCCCCAACAATCTGCTCAGGTATCTTTCTTTTCTCTGTCATATATATTTTGCTCGCACACTTTTTAGTCCACAAGCATAACTATATATCTCGATGAGGATTTAATAGGGGTAACTTACTGATAGGGTAGACAATATACATTCATCTTATTCTGGATGCATTTAATGTGGGTAACTTGTCGACTTACCTTTGTAAGAGCATATTATTGTCATTGATTGGCAGAATTCCAGAATCTATTATCCTTAATTTGTATCGCACATGTTTGCCAAAGTTAATTAATTTGTGATTTAAAAGGCCTAATTTAAATGGTTAGAATTAGGTGGTATATCAGTAGCAATTTAATGTTGCTTATTGGAAATTTCGAATCAATTAGAAACTTGATGTTGCTTATTGCATTTCAACTATGGTTTTTCCAAGGCAATTGATGATGAAGTTCTACTTTTCCCTCTATTTTGTCTTTGCATATATGTATATCTCGATGAGAATTGAGGAACTCCCAGTTTACATAATTTTGATATATTAGTTTGATGTTATTTTCATTGCTGATAGGTATCTAAGTTTTTATTCATAGATATGTGTTTACTTAATTTATGAGTTTGATTAGTTGGTGTTGAATTTTGGTGGAGTGAGACTAGTGTTGTTTGGCTTTCGGGTTAGATGAAGAGAAGTTACCCATTAATGGTTGACATGCTGTTTTGCAACAAATTGAAATGCTTAGCCTTTTACTTCATTAAGAATAGAAGAACTCTTTTCATAATTAATCAATATCGTTATACTTAAATGTGATTGTTTTCTCAAATCATAGATTATAGTTGTCCAGTATCAAATCAATATGATTATAATTAAAGATAGATGATGTTTTATAAGATTGAGAAACATTTGTGAGATATGAAGTGACTGAGTAGCTTAAGAGCATTGAAGAGGAAATACCAAGGCAAGTTAAGTAGACGTTTGAGATTTTAATTTATAGGAGTCCACTTGAGTATAATTAAATGGGGTGAAATTTGACTAGATTGGATTCATTAAACCTTTTCCTACTAAGAAGGAACCACAATTCTTGTCATCTCCAACAAAAGTACGACCATCTGCAGTACTAACACTAGACTCTGATCCACAATTAATGAAGTAATCATGTTATATGGTATAAGGTGATGATAACATAAGTAAAAGATGGAGGAATTGGAGCAAAAATAAAGGATAAAGAATGTTATGGAAGTGAAACTTTGCCATGGAAATATGTGGTATAGTAGCAGCAGATGCTTAAGAAGAGGAAGTGAATGACAATCAATAATTGAGCTTAGCCGCCCATCCAACTTGCATAGAAATGTCAAAGAAAGTCTTTCATGTTGATTTGGTTTGTGTTAAGTTCTAATGAATGGCCAAAATCTATTCACATTAGAAAATACTTCCTGTAACATCCACAATTACAACTTTCTTCTTAATTTGTTTTTATTACATGCCCACATATGTTAATGTCTATTATTTATTTCAAATCAAGTAACTTTACAAATCTAATTAAATTAAAATATTTAATTTTCAATTTTTGCATATAATATAGTATCACAAAACATTTTTTTAAAATGATATTAAATATATATTGCTCTTTATGAGTGCTAATCACAAGAAAGGTAAATATATTTACTAACTAAGCTAACTCTTGAAGTTATTTAATGAATAAATAAATTGTGATTTGAAAAGCTAAATCAAATTGTATTGAGATATTAAGATTTATACATATATTTTTAAAATAATTTAAGAGAAAATATTAATATAATTATTTTAAGAATAATAATACTTCTTTAATAGACATAAACTCTAAATACAAAACTTAATGTATAAATGAGCTTTATATTACATTTATGGGCTTGAACAATGAATTAATAGGTTAAGTCAAAGGCTTCATAAAATAATTATTTTATAAGTAATTATAAATATTTTTGCATGTTAAATTTTTAATTTGTTAAATAAAATTATTTTTATAATCTTCATAAATTTTTTTAAATATGTGTTTTATGATTTTATAAGTAATTATTATACTCTAAAATATCATTCTTATTGTTATGGGTTTACATGCTTTGTTTTGATATATTAATTTTATTTTCATAGATGGATGCTGACATTACTGAAGATCATAATTTCCTAAAGTTACAAAGGAAAATTGTTACATATGTGGCACAAGTTGTTGCTATAGTAACATGTCGGTTTGCTATAACAAAAGGTTACCAAAGGATAAAGATTCCTTCATCTATAACACTAGAAGCAGATCGAGTAAGGTCACAAATAATGACCAAGCTTGTAGGCATTGAACATTGTTGCTCAATGCTAAAAATGAGTCTTGCGGCATTTATTGGTTTATGTGATGTCTTAGTTAGAGATGGGGGTATGCGACCAACTTTAAGGATTAGTGTGGAAGAACAAGTTGCGAAATCTATTTATATTATAAGACATAATGTCACCAACAACGAGATTGTATTCCATTTGTTACTATCCGAAGAGACAATAAGTCGTCATTTTCATAATGTTTTAAGAGCCCTGATAATGGTAAAGAATGAATTTCTCATACAACCAAATCGTAGTAGAATTCCCTCAGAAATAACCACAAATGATAAATTCTACCCATTATTTAAGGTAAAAGTCATTTCCTTAACATGTATTATTTTTTCATTCTCATGTGCAACTATAGCAAATGATGAATTTAATCTCAGGATTGCATCAGTGCAATTGATGGGACCGTGTGAAAGTGTCTTTTAGTGAACCACCTAAATATCGTGGGAGAAAAGATTTCCCATCACAAAATGTGTTGGTTGTATGCACATTTGACTTAAGATTTACTTACATGTTGACGGGGTGGGAAGGTACTGCATCTGATTCAAGAGTTCTAAAAAATGCATTATCTAGGGCAATTCCTTTGAAAATTCCTCAAGGTAATTATAATAGTACTCTAATTTATAAATTGTGGTACAACATTTGAATTATGTTAATCTAATACATAGATGTTTATGTATAGGAAAATACTATCTTGTTAATGGCGGATACATGTTAAGGAGTGGACTTATAACACCTAATAGAGGAGAACGATATCATTTGAAAGAGTTAAGGAATCCACCAAAAAATGAATGAGAATTCTTTAATCTTTGGTATGCTTCTTTATGAAATGCAATTGAACATGCATTTGGTGTGGTTAAGAAATGCTTTCCAATTATAACAAGTACAACTGAACCAAATTATGATGCCTGAACTCAAAATAAAATTATACTTGTGTGTTGCATATTGCATAATTACTTGGTAGGAGCATATCTAAATCTTGATATTCTTGCTAAGGTTGACCAAGAGATTATGAATCAAGAAGTATAAGTTACACATGCTCGATTAGATAGTAGTGAAGATACACATAGAGGAGAAATGATTAGAGATGCTATAGCAAGACATTTGTGAGAAGATTATAACTCATAAATATTTAGATATATAGATATGTATTTTGACTTGCTTTATCTTTAAATTGTTGCACTTTGAAATTGTGATCTATTTGTTATGTATATGATTAGACCTTACTGAATATTTTCTTTTGCTCTTTACTGTGTAGTGATTTGTTATCAAAAGTTTATGGCTACTTAAATTTTGTCTTTTGTGTTATATTTTTCTTGTAGCATTTTAATTAAAATGCCATGAAAATATGAGAAAGATAGATGTGTTTAGACTCCTTTGATGGATGATACCTTGATTGATGCTTATTTACACAAGCATATATTGGATAATCGCGTAGAGGGTTCCTTTACAACTTCTGCATTCAACAACATTTTGTGTGAATTGAAGAAAAAATTTTCAGACAAACCACTTGACAAAACTAAAATTCAAAATCAAATGAAATTAATAAAAAAGAATTTTATGAGCTGTTATGATATTTTCAAAAATGGCATGAGTGGATTTGGTTGGGTTCCTATATGTGATAAGTGGACAGCAGAACCTGAAGTATGGTAACAACTCATTACGGTTTGTATTCTCTTTCAATTTATAATTTTTTTTAGTATAGAATGAATGTGGATGCTAACATGTTAAATTTTTTTATTGCTATGGATAGGCTCATCCTAAAGTTGTTAAATGGAAGGACAAATCAGTGCGAAATTATGAGAAGTTAGTCCAGTTATTTGGTAAGAATAAGGCTACTGGAACGCTCATTGAAACTGTTGTTGAAATTAGGCAAAGAGAGGCTGCAAATATAGAGCAATCTTCTTTAATGAATACCATTGAAGACATTGATGCACTGCTTGATAGAAATGAGATTGTGCTTGAGAATTTTAAATCTTTTGGTGATAATACTTTTAGAATGTCTCCACGTGATGTAAGATCACAAGAACAATCTGAAGTAGCAACTTCTTCAAAGAAGAGAAAAGATAAAAGGTCACGTTTGGATGGTGAAGTATCAATAATGATGAAGGAAGGTCTTAATAATGTGGCTACTGCAATAGAAAAAATATCATCTTATTTTCTCACCACAAAACAACTTCTGATTCCTGAGAGTGATGTATAGAAACTGTTGGATGATATAAGAGTTGTTTCAGATGATATTGATAATGCTTACTTATTTTTTATTGAAAATCCTAGTAAGTTAAAGGCATTGCTTAGTTGTCCGATAGAGCGTCACAACAGAATGCTACAACGAATGATGAATGGTGGACCAAAGAACTAGTAAGTTTCAATATATTGAAAAAAAATTATTTCTACTTCAGCTTACGGGCTAAGCATCTCTCTAACCTGATAATTAGTATCGCCTCCTCGCCCAGCTCTATCAACATGCCCTTTCTTTTGCAATACTTAATAAGGTGCCTCATGGCCCAATTCATAATACTATAAGGCATTAACTATTTATAACTTTAGGAAGAAGTTGGAGTTTGAGTTGTTGATATTGGCTTGCTTTCCTTATAACTGCTTGTTGTTTTACATTTACTTATATGGTTTTTTTTTTCTTATTTTTTGCAGAGAAAAGTGCCCAGGAAGGAGAGAGCTGAAGCAAAACTCAAGATTTCTACACCTTGGGAAAATGACTTAATTTTATTCATTATTCTTGTTTGTTAAATTTCTGAATAGTTTGGCAACAATGACTTTATTTTAACTATTGTTGCTTTTTGGGATCAATGATGTTAAGCTTTCAACTTCTGAATAGTTTGCACAATTAGTACTTTTGATGATGAAATTATGGGCTATGAAGAATTGATAAGTATTTCCTTGTATGATTAATTAGTAAACTTTTATAAAATTTATATAAGTTTTTTATGTTAATTGGCCTACAAAATTATGGGATATGATGAAATTTACTTGATTAAAATAATTATTAAATATATAATTAATTTCTTAATTTTATTTTATATAAATAAAGAGAATAAATTTTAAAAAATTATAAACAATTAAAAATATATATCCCCTTATTAAAAATTTTATAAATATATATTTTTTGAAAAAATATATTTGATGTACAAATATAATATGATTTATTGAAAATACATATTATAAAAATATAAAACAAATAGTAGAAAAAGCATTTGGTTGAATTAGTATTACAAGGGTATTTTTGGTGGATAAGGAGAAGATACCCAAGTATGAGCTTATGGCAGAAGATGGGAAAAGGTTGGCGAAGGAGTATAGTAGGGTGTTGATGAGGAAGCATGGGGCTAGGCAGGCTGCGGAGAGTACCCTTTTATGGCTGAAGAAGGAGGCTATCGAGGCTTTCCTTGATGGGAAGTTAAGTTGCTTTGGTTCCAGATTTGACGCCTTTTCTGGGAAGTTGAAGCTTTGTTGGAATTGTGATTCTTATTAAAGTAATGTTGGTTATTAGGTAGGGAATTTGTGGATTTTGGGACCATTTCTTTTTTTTTTTTTTCCCAATGAGTTTAGGGATTGACCCACTTTGAAAGTTAGTTTATTATTTTCGAATTGGTATTTTTTTAGAATAGATCACCAAAAAAAAAAAAGGCTTAGAATTAATCGTATTTTTTAATTCTATTACAATCTTATTTCATAATAATAAAATATATATGTACTTTGTGTTTACTTTGTAATATTATTTTATGTTTAACTTCTTTAATTTCCTATTTAGTTGGGTTTTTAAAATTTTAATTCATCTAATCATATTTAAAATTAAATTTTAGTCTTAATTAAAAAATTTTTACTTTTCAAACTATTTATATTTAATTTTTTATCAACAATTATAAAAAATTAATTGTTCATATTTTTTGTGAATAAAAATAATTTATAATTTTGAATAATAAAAATAAATTTTTATTTTAATATTAAATATTTGATAAATGAAAAAATAAAAAAAAATTATATTTGTATGTATAAGGGTATTTTTGTCAATTTTTAAGTTAATTTTCCATTCTATTCCATTGCAAACAAACAAAATTAATTTTAAACCATTTTTTTTCATTCCTACCATCCCAAACACAAATATAATTTAACACTTTCTTTCCAAACTAAACTCATTCATTTTATTTCATTAATAATCCTTCCAACCTTATATAAACCATCCATCCAAATATAGTGTTAAACCAATTCCCTCCATTGTTTTACAATTTTTAATTTTTTATTATTTATGAGCAATAATTAATAATAATTTATTTTTTAAGAATATTGAAAATTCAAATCAATAGAAATTTCTAATAATTTTAATAATTCTAATAAGTAAATGAAATTGATGTATACAAAATTCAAAATTTTTCTTATTTTCAAAGTTTTTAAGAAAATTTTAATAATTTTAAAAATTCTAATAAATATATAAAATCGAAAATTTTTCTAATCTTTCGTGTTTTTTAAGAATTTAGTCATTATGACATTACAAGTATCAATTCGATAGAATTATTTTTCGGTCTCAAAGAAAATTTTAATAATTACAAGAAATCATAGATTTTTCCTAATTTTTAGTGTTGATTAAGAAAATTTAATAATTTTAAAATTTTAATAATTATACGAAATTAGAGATTTTTTTAATTTTTAGTGTTTATTAAGAAAATTTTAAGAATTTTAAGAATTTAAAAATTTATGTGAATTCGGAGATTTTCATATTGTTAAAGTATTTTTTCTAATAATTTAAATGATTAGAGTATCACAACTATCAATTTCATAAACTTTTGTCTAGTGGCGAAGAAAATTATAATAATTATATGAAATTGGTGGTTTTCTAATTTTTTTTGTTTATTAAGAAAATTTTTATAATTTTAAAAATTCTAATAATTATATTAAAAATTATAATAATTTTAAGATTTCAAAAAATTATATGAATTTAGAGACTCTCATATTATTGAAGTATTTTTCTAATAATTTAAGTGACTAAAGCATCACGACTATTAATCCAATAGAATAATTTTGAGAATTCTAAAAGTATACAAAATGGGAGATTTTCTAATTTTTAGTGTTTATTAAGAAAATTTTAATAATTCTAATAAGTATACAAAATCAAAGATTTTTTTATTTTTAGTATTATTATAAGAATTTAGTTGATTAGGGCATTGCAAGTAGCAATTTGATAGAATTATTATTCAATCTCAAAGAAAACTAAAATAATTATAAGAAATGGAAGATTTTTCTAGTTTTTAGTGTTGATTAAGAAATTCTAATAATTTTAAAAAATCTAATAAGCATACAAAATCAAAGAAACTTCTAATAATCTTTAGTTTTTTTTATGAATTTAGTAGATTAAAGCATTGTGAGTATAAATCTGATAGAATTTTTAGTATTTATTAAGAAATTTCTTATAATTTGAAGAATTCAAAAAATTATATGAATTTAGAGTTTTTCATATTCTTGAAGTGTTTTTCTAATAATTTAAGTGATTTGCAATAGAATTTTATCTAGTCACGAAAAAAATTATAATAATTATGCAAAATCGACAATTTTTTAATTTTGAGTGTATTAAAATTATAATAATTTTAAGGATTATAATAAGTATATGAAATTAGAGATTTTCTATTTTTTAGTGTTTATTAAGAAAATTTTAGTAATGTTAAAAATTTTAAAAATTATACGAATTAAGATATTTTCATATTCTTAAAGTGTTTTTCTAATAACTTAAGCGATTAGTGCAATCGCGAGTATCAATACGATATAATTTACTCTAACCGAGAAAAAATTTATAATAATTATATGAAATCGGAGATTTTTTAATTTTTTATTTATTAAGAAAATTATAATAGTTTTAAGAATTATGATAATTATATTAAGAAAATTATTATAATTTTAAGAAATCTTTTAATTATATGAAATCATAGATTTTTCTAATTTTTAGTATATATTAAGAAAATTCTAATAATTTTAAGATTTCAAAAAATTATATGAATTTGTGTGTATCAATCTGATAAAATAATTTTAAGAATTCTAATAAGTATATGAAAGTATAGATTTTTCTAATTTTTAGTGTTTATTAATAAAATTCTAATAATTTTAAGAATTCTAATAAGTATACAAAATTTAATATTTTTCTAATTTTTAGTGTTCTTTTAAGAATTTAGCGAGTAGGGCATTGTGAATATCAATTCCATAGAGTTATTATTTGGTCTTAAAAAATTATAATAATTATATGAAATCAGAGATTTTTCTAATTTTTAGTATTTTTTAAGAAAATTATAATAATTTTAAAATTTTAATAAGCATACAAAATCAAAGAAAATTCTAATCTTTACTATTTTTCAAGAATTTAGTTGATTGGGGTATCAATAGTAGCAATCAAATAGAATTATTATCCAGTATTTAAGAAAATTATAATAATTATATGAAATCAGTGATTTTTATAATTTTTTTTTAAGAAAATTCTAATAGTTTTTTGAATCATTGTAAGTATATGAAATCAAAAGATGTAATCCAATAGAATTATTGTTTGGTCACAAAGAAAATTATAATAATTGTACGAAATTGAAATTTTTTCTAATTTTTTTGTTTATTTAGAGAATTTTAATAATTTTAAAAATTCTAATAAGTACATGAAATATGAGATTTTTAATTTTAGAGTTTATCAAGAAAATTCTAATAATTTTAAAGTTCTAATTCTAATAAGTATATAAAATCAAAGATTTTTCTAATCTGTAGTGTTTTTTTTATAATTTAATCAATGTCTTATACTTTGTTACAAAATCTATTTTAATTTCATGTTTTTAATAATAATTCAGTGTTTTTAATAATGATTTATTATGAAATTGATTTTAATTTTGTAAATAATATTTATTCAACCTTTATTTTATTAATTTTCTCTATATATTGGTGTTCAATTTCTTCGATAGATGAAATGAGTTTTGAAAGCCCTCTATTTTTTTAAAGACAAATAATTATTGTAAGTTTTATTAGCCTCATTCGTTGAATTATATGATTTGTAAATATTTTTATCACATCAATTGCTTTAGGTACACATGCATGTCATAAATTGTAAATTTCAAGTTCAATACCTTCAAACATAATATAAAATTTTTTCTTTTTTTATTTTTCTATTATTGATAGTCATTCATTTTAATGATAATAAGACATACAATATGAAAAGAGATAGAGTTAATTCTAAAGATTATTACGTTTATGGATAGTGCATTTGCATAAAGAGGGAATAAGATAAAGAAAAATGTGTAGGAGATATGAATATTATTTAAAAAGTAAAAGTAAGTTATATTAGTGGAAAGGTAATTAATATTATATTGAGAGTATAGAAATTTTGAATGCAATAAATTATTTGTATAAGAAATTACAAATTCAAATTAATGCAATAAAAGATTTGCATGAGGAATTACAAATTCAAATTTCAAATTTCAAACTTCAAGTAAAAAATTTCAATATTTATTTACCTACTTATCCTTATTGATTCGAATCAACTTGATCCTCCTAGCACTACTCTTTAACTAGTTCATCAAGATTAAGAAAGTAATTATTTAAATTAGTTATAAATTACCAAAACTAAATTACTCTTCATTTTGAAAAATATAAAGATAAAAGTCATTATTGTTTTTTATTAGTCCAATAACTCTACTTTCACTATTTCTTTTTTTATATTTTATCACTTTATTTCATCTTAAATAGGTTGAAATTCATTTCCATTAAAATTTCAATCTTAAAATACTTTTCATGTTCCCACCAATTATTTAGATTTATTACCACTTTGTTAATATAGAATAATTTAAAATGTAAGTTTTTTATGTTAAACAATGGTTGGGAATCTTGACCTTTCTCTATTTTCTTTGATATATGTGAAAAAAATAAATAAATAAAAATATTTGTACTTATTGAAGTAAATTTATAATGCATTTTTTGTACAACTAATTGCCATTAACATATCTTAGAAAAGCAAATATCAGTCAAAAGAGATTTTTAATTTTCAATAAATAATTAATGGCTAGAAGGATAAAATAGAAAAAAATATCAATGATACATTCGTTATCTAAAAATGACTTATAAATGGAACAAAAAATTTGCACTAAAATGCCTTGTATACTGGAATGGAGGGAGTGCTAGCCTCTCTAGAAGTATGAGACACGTTACGATATTACCTCGAAGATATACAAATTGCCTGCCTCGACTTACATGAACTAACCCTTATCCTCTTCATATGTAATGTTTCATTAATGCAGTCAACTCTCCCTACTACAGCCATTAGTACTAACCAGAGTAGAGGTGTTCGCAACTTGGCTCTCTACCTTGTCCACCAAAACCAAAATCAGTTCCTCTTTCTCATATAGTCTTAACTGTAAAACTCGCAATCTAATTAGCTCATCATTGACCAACTCCATATCCTCATTGGCATGGGGAGTAAGAGCTCTCATCCATGGCCCAAAACATAGCTTGGAAATGGCCTCTAGGTCCTGATAGCCTAAATTCTTCCTTTCCTCACACATTTGAATGATGCACCCCATTTTGCCACAAAAATAGCAAATGTTTGGCATACGTTCATAGCTCAACTGTATCCTGTTGTAATATTTGTTTAAATATAAAATCATATTTATATTTGTCTTATAAGTTGTAACTTTTAAGAGAGTTGTGACTCTTAAAAGAGTAAAGACTATTTGAAAAGTTGTAACTCTTAAGAAAATATGTGTTCATTTTATGAAAAATTGTGTCCATTTATGAAATATTATGTCTATTTATGAAGGTTTATATCCTTTAAATACTAACTCTATAAATAGATGAGTTTGTTGTCAGTGTTAACATAAAAAACCATTTATAAATTAGAAATATTTTTCTTACCATCTTTCCTACCAACAATAAAAGATCAAAAATACAAATTTTATTCCTAACAAATTCTTTCACTATTTGCTAAGTGTAAAAAATTTAAAGACTTATCATAATCACTAAAGTAATTTGCAAGAAATACTCATAGCAAAACTGTGAAGGAGTAAAAGCAAATTTCGCTTTTAGAAAAGTGATTATCGATCATATTTCAAGCCTAAATTAAGTGTTTATCTACATCTCTTTTAATTTTATGTTAATAGTTAATGATATTGTAAATTTTCACCACATCAATATTATCTCTTTTTTTTTTTGGCAACATATCCAACACAGACTACCATCTTTCTTCTTTTTTTTTCACTATGAAAAACTAGCTAATAATGGTTTAAGAACATCAACAAGGATTTTGAACCATAGAAACCTCCACTAACAAATATTCCCACTAAGTGTAAGATCTATTTCTATATGACCAGCAAATAAATTAGCAATCATCTAAGCATTTTGGTTAGTTATTTGATTAGCTGGTAACCTATAAGCTTTCACTCAAAATAGAGATTTATTAAATTCAATCTCCTCATAAGACAAAACAGGAGGCTGGCCTTGAATAAACTGGCGTTGATTAGTTGTCAAAAAAAAAAAAAAAACAGGTATTGATTACGCATAAACCAAGGTCTACCTTCTAAGACTGTGTGGACATCAAATTCATGGTCAAATATAAAAATAAATTTTTATTGTCTCGATGAGTTGAGACAGAGAAGCTATACCTGAGCTTCCATGAACTTTTCGATGCCTTAACAATATTGAGATTAAACAATCTTGACGTAATTATTTTACCTATTAGTGTTAAGGCAACTCTATTGTTGCCGGCAAAACCATCAGAAGTTAGTTGTAAATGAAAGTTCCATAGAAGAAACGTCTTCATGAGCCATCATTGGTAGGTAGTGAGTTAAGAAGGGTACAGAAGGTAAGATAGTAACAATACCAGTTGGGTCACGGTATACAAGATAGAAATAAGGGACAAATAGACATGAAAAGGAAGGTTAGAAATTTAGAAAAGGGAAGGACCCCAGTATCTCAAATTCATGTACTCTCTGCCAAGGTTGTTACCATCCATTTTTTATAATATTTAAAAAATATATTTAATATTTTATCAATATATTATTTATAATATAGTTTTTCATTTACACTCTCAATTATATTTAATAAGAAAATAAATATATTTTTTAATTTAGTGATTAATAAAAGTAAATTAGGATGATTATTTATAAATTTTTTTAATAAAAGTAGAGATGCATTTTGAAACATCCAAAAAAAGAATAGTGGATAACTTTTTGCAGATAAAGAAAATAATTACAATTTTAAAAAATTCTGCAAAGAAAGAAAACTTATGCAAAATAAAATAAAAAATAGACAAGGAGTTTGTAACAAATAGTTTTAAGTAGATACAAAAAGGTTTGATAAATTTAAAGCTAAGAACTTGTAAAGGAACAACTAAAAAAAAACACTATAACCGTTCAAAGAAAGTTGGTTAGAAAATCTTGAATCAATTATTTAAAATTAATTTCAACAAACACAGTAATAGTAGATTTATTTCAAGAAAAGATTAAATTCTCAGGCAACTGATAAATAGCAATTTTATCATCCTTGATCCGCTTCAGACGCTTGAGGAGAACAATTATTTAAAAATAAAAAAATTCACTATTTAACGATTTTGAGAGATCTAATTGCTTCCTTTAAAAAAAAAAAATGAAAATCTGACAAACTTGTTAAAAAATATTGAAAAATCCTAGCGAAGAATGATGAAAACTCTAAATCTATAGAGCAAAAAAGTCAAATAGAGTAAAAACATTTTTTTTAAAAAAAAAAAAGGCAAGAAAATTAAAAGAAAGGAGGCTGCCGCCAGCCAAAATCTGAAAAAAAGAACTGGGTTGGAGTTTCAGGGAAAAGGGGAGAAAGACCAATAGTGATTCATCCATGAAATAATATTTTGAATTGTCAAATGTCAACTAAGGTCTGCTGTCTTTCTGATGTGCAGTCAAAAAAGAAGTAAAATTGACTTGAGAAAATTTCACAGGAAATAAGCTTTAATTAATTGAAATGTTGGTGTGTGGCTGTATATAATTTTTGAATAGATCGAACTACACTTAATTTAAAGATTAATTTAGATATTTTATGTATTAGCTAAATCTTAAAAATATTATAGTAAAATAAATAAAAGAAACTAAAATACATTAATGTAAAAGAGTTTAAAATAGAAGTTAATTAATAAATTTATTTTGAATATGACAAGTTAAAAAGAAGTTAATTAATAAATTTATATTTAAATAGGAGCAAGTAATAAAAAAAATTTAGATACTATTTTCTCATGCTTATGCCTATAAATTATCATCAAAGATCCACATATGAAACTAATGTAAAAAAACATCAAATCAAGTAAAGTTTTTGTCTAACATTTCATTCATTATCGAGTCATTAATTATATTACAAAGATTTTATATAAATAAATAATCAAAAATAAAATTAAAAATAATTTTCTATAATTATTTATTTAATTATATTTTATAACAAAATTTTAATTTTTAATATTTAGAAATATATTTTAAATATATTTAATAGTAATATTATCAAAATAAAAGAAAGATTATAAAAAAGTAATGAAATTTAATACTGCAATATCTCACATACACCTAGAAGAGCCGGTCACAAGCGTTCATATTACTCTTTAGTAATGCATGATTTTTTTTTATTTATTTTAGATAAAGTAATCATAAGTGAGCTTTCAATTTCCCATAAATAATCAAATAAATATGTAATTTCAATAAAAATGTGAGAGTCTACTTAGCCTATAAAATCTTTTCATAGCAACAATTATATATAATATTATTTAGACGGATTTTAATATCTACAACTAATGTACTAATTCTAACTAATAAACAAAAGAATAAACAAAAATATATGGTATATGAAGAAGTTTTATTGTAATACTGATTTTATAATAATGAAATTTTAAATAGATTTTATTGTAATAATCATATTTTGATATATTTGATCATCTTTGTTTTCTATAAATAATTAAAATTTTAAAAAACTAAATAATAAATGAAAATTTTAAAAAATTTTAAAACTTAAAAATAATAACATGTGCAACACACGTGTCTTCTCTCTCTCTTTCTCTCTTATATATATATATATATATATATATATATATATATATATATAATTTTAATTCAACATAGATTTTATATTTAAAATTTTATTTTTTAAAATAAAAATGTAATTAATTAATGTATAAATTTGTAATATAATATTAAAATTTATATTAAAATTATAATAAAAAAATTTGAACTCTCAACAACTGCAACTTAAATATTGATGTTATAAATAATGTTAAAATCAAATCAAATCAATCGGTCATATCAATAAAATTGAGAATTGAACTAATAATTGATTTAGTTTAGTCTGAATTGGTTTTTAATATTATTTTTATTGTGAACTATTATAAATATATTTTTAAAATTTTAATAATATTTTTAATTTTTATTTATTAGTAAATCAAATTGATCAAATCAATCGAACTTTATAAATTGAAAATCAATCCACTTATCAATTTACTGATTAGTCTGATTTTAAAAACATTGATTATAAGTAATAAAAAGTAATAAGGGTTCATAAGCCATGCCCCTAATGTAAGTTTTGAGACATTAGTACAAGTGTCAACAACTGAATTTGGCGAAGAATTAAGTGCTTAAATTGGTCATAAATTTATGCATTGTGCAAAATAATCATAACAATAATTTTTAAATAAAGTAGATATTTAATTATTAAATAATTAATTATTATTATTTTATGAAAAATTATTATCAAATAAATAAAATAATAAAATAAATTTCTTAAAATTTTTAACTATGTGCAGTAATTATAATAAATTATTGTCTATTAATTTATATTTTTAATTTTATATGGTATAATTTTAAGTAGAATGAATTTTATTTTATTTCAATTCTTCTCATAAACGAATTGGGTTTTTAATTAATTTTAACAAGGATGAAAATTGATGGAAAATTTGGATTCTTCCTTTTATATTTTTTAATTAACTTTTAATAAAAAAAATATAGGGTTAAAAATAGGAGTGAGCAAAAATCGAATCGAATAAAAAATTCAATCAAATCGATTTAATTCGAACGATTCTTTAATAAAAATTGGTTTAATTCCGTTTTTATTTAAAAATTTTCAATTTTCGACCTTCTATACATAAAACCAAATAAATTAAAATTATTAAAGCCTCCTTAGTAGTAGGTGAAACAGAAGAGATGAAAACCATGACCGCAGAAAAAAAGAGAAGGGTTTTGCTTTTGTGTTGATTGGTGAGCATACGATGCTTCTTCTACTTTCTCCTTCTCCTGAAAAATGAAATCAAACTCAGAATCACATCAAACTTATAAACTCATCAATACAAAAACAAAATAAAACTCAAATTCAAACTCCTCTTTTGGTAAATCAAAAGGCAATCAACAAAACTAATTGTTATGATCGTGAATGAAGGGTTTTGATTAAGGAAAAATAAGGGTTTTATTAAGGATAAAGGTGTTTTTAGTATTTACCAAAAAATTTACTTATATTTAAATTTTTAGACTTTGACTCATGTAAAAGGATTAAAAATTTAACGGGCAAAGTATATAAACTCCTCACTATCATGAAAATGAAAAAAAAAAAAATTAAGATCTCAAGCGCGTACTGAAACTCATCGAAAATTCTCTAGAAAAAATTAGAGGAAAACAAGTTAGCCCTAGGTAGAGATAAATTTGCATAATATTTGCAACTCCATATTAGGTACATAAATGTCCAATCGTTCAGATGGAGAAACAATAATAAACCAGAGGGACGTGAAGTGGTCTGAGACCCTTATATGAATCCCCACATTGACAAGGGAATAATTTATGATTCAGTTCTCTTAACAATACAGAAAACTCACATCAGATGACAAAAACCCCTAAACCCACAGCAACTTAATAAAAGAATTAATAAAAACCCTGTAAAACAAAAATATTTTAAAAAAAATGTGTTGTTCCCAACCCACAGTATCTACACCCCCAGACTACAGCTTTCTTCCCACAAAAATTTCATCTTTTGCCATGACATTACACATTACACTGCGCATCGCTTCACGCCTGTCCAATGACTTATCATATGCAACTCCAGAACCATTTCCATATTGTTGCTAAGGAAAAAACCCTTTCGAGGCTTTATTGTTGTATCTTAATCACAGTTCAATCCACATACTTCTAGCACAGGACCATCTCTTGACACAAATGGGTTAATCCTAACCCATATAAGTGTCAAGATAGAAGCCAGCAGAATTGACCATACCAGAATAATGGTGGGCATACGATCTTGTTTCCCAAGAAGCCCCTTGAGGAAGGGGTAGAGGTGGATAATGACCCACAAGGCAAAAAATAGCCTACCAAACAAAGGACCCCATGAATCATACCCATTGTTGATAGCATCTGAGATCCCAACCACAACACCAACTATGTTTATGATTAACAAAGTTGTGGGAGGGATTAACAGTGATGTCCACTTGAATAAGTAAAGCTCCGAAAATTCCCCATCATCAGCACCTTTTGAAGTGACAGTGAAGTTTGTGTTGACACCAGCCAATACCTTGAGCAAACCCTGAAGGAGAGCAAAAAGGTGTGACGAAACGCCTCCAATCACCCAAAACTGCTCATTTCTCCACCAGTCATCTATACCAACACCACCCCATTGCATCTCAAGGATGCCAGTTGCGGCAATAGATATGAAGAGCGCCATGAACACAATACTAGCATAGTTGCTAATCTGTAGCACATAAAAACCTTAGAGTGAGGCTTAAGTCCAGATGACTAAGTAGTACAAATGAAAGGATGGTTCAGGCTACCAGAACAACACCCCTACAAAGGGATTAGAGAACCTCATCAGCAGATTGAATACAGACTGTCAGCTTGTAACATTACATGATTTTGATTATGTTGAATGAGATTTTCAAACTTATATACTAGGGGCTACAATCAACCTACATTAACATAACAAGTCCACCAAAGAAAAAAAAGATCACACACAAGATAGCACCCTTATAAATCAACATCCCAGTTTTGGTTATAATGCTTGAGATAAGAAAATTTGAGTTGGATGCTATTTAGTACATGTTACTACCCTTTCACAAAGCCTTGTAGTATGAAACTAAAAAGATCCTTTAAAAAGTATATGGTTGAAATTTTAAAATGAAAAACAGTAATCAACATGAAAGAGGGTTACCTCAGGAACAATGAATTTCCCAGTGAGAAGGCAGATAGCTGGTAGGGTGCAGTAAACAAGCAAGGGAATAGATGTCCAAGGGTACACAACCGAGTTTACATAGGAAAACCGTTCCAACCATTTCAACCCACCCCCATAGCCATACCAAATAGGACAATGTCTGCTAAAGAAAATTTCAACAGAACCAAGGGCCCACCGAAGAACCTGGTGTAGACGATCTGACAAATTAATAGGGGCTGACCCCTTAAATGCAGGCCGCTTTGGTATGCAATAGACAGATCGCCATCCATGGCAATGCATCTTGAATCCCGTCAGGATATCTTCTGTGACAGATCCATATATCCAGCCCACCTGGTTCAACAAAATAATTCCATTAGCATTTGAGCAAATAAACTTGCTTAAGTTCAGAACTCTTCGCATTTCTTGTTTACACGTACTTCCTTTCCCCATTCTGTTTTATCTTCATAACCACAGCTGATAACTTGGATGGCTTCCCTCAGCAGTGATGCAGGACTGGCATTGTGAGGAACTCCACCATTCTCCAAAAGGGTGGAAGCTACAAACACTGGAGACTGGCCAAACTTCTTCTCCAATTTCATTTGGGATGTTTCTGATGATTTTTCAGTAGTTGATTCTGCAAGAGTGGCAAAATCTTATTGACTTGGAAATTTTTGAAGAACCAATCATAGATGAGCATCATATAACTGTGCATCAGCAAGAACAAGCCTATACCTTCAATACCTTCTTCAATATTTTCAAGGGCATGTATCTGCTTTGATGCCTCCCTGTTCTTTGACTTCTTTTTCTTCTCTCTCTTTGGCTTTGATTTCTTGTTCTTTCTAGATCCACAGCACAGGCAGCACCATTTTGGCCAACAGTTACAGGTCTTGCCAGGCGGCTTCTTCTTGACAGGTGCATCAATACCATATAACGCTTGCCTTCGGAAAACACACCCAGTTCCAACATATATGGGTCCTTGTAAGCCATCTAAGCCTTTCATATTAATCTGTTTTCAATTGGAAAATTAGTTTTCTTTCCAGAGCATTAAAGAAAAGGAAAAATCCAAAAGGGTAAGGGAAAACCAAGAGATGAAAGCAAAATGCTCACATCGAAGAAAACAACATTCCGATTTGAGTATCTATCATGACGATCAATACCATCGAATCTTTGAGGAAACTGCACATAGCAAACTTTCTTCCCAGATGTTGGGTCCATCATGAAACACATAGCTTCTCTAAGAGCTTTGCTATTGTTAATATAATGATCACAATCAACATTCAAAAGATAAGGAGCATTTGACAGAACCGCAGAGACCCGAACCTGAAAATTGATAACAAAGAAGACAAGCATTATTTCTAGGCAATATTTGTTGTTAAAAACAGCATAAACCAGAAAAGTGATCAAAGGCACATGACAAATATAACAGGTTGAGACTTACCAGAGCATTCATGGCTCCAGCCTTCTTATGGTGTTCAAAACCCGGTCTCTTCTCACGAGAAACATAAACCAATCGTGGTAATTCATTTCCTTCCACATCACGAACACCACTATGACCAAGGAAGACCTGTGAAGTGAGATAACATCAGTATTCAGTGCATATTAGATCATGCTCAGTAACTCTTCAACATAGTTAGAAGGACGTAGGATGAACGCCCTAAACCAGCAAAGGTCTTTCAAAGCAAGAAAAGTGAAGTTTGGAAGAGAGGGAGAAAAAGGTACTGTGAGGACCCATTTGGATAACAAGAGTAAAGAACGTAAAGCATGGGTTGCAATTCCGTGAAACATTAGAAGGACCAGAATGACATATTCCTCTTCTATTTATAGATAAAAGAATAGTAGTATCATGAGTAGAGCTACTACCATTTCCTCCATATTGGAAGCAAGCATGCTTAAGGAACAACAAATGATCAACAATAATGCCAAAAAATGTACACAGCTCTATCAAGGAATTTATTGTTCACAAAATCTGACATAATTATGTGAGAGAATATCAATAGAAGAGTCCACGATTTAAAGAAAGAAATATGTGCTCACCTGAATCATGCCAGGATGATCTCGTACATTATTTCCAGGCCATGGAGTTCCATCCTGCATTGTCCAACCATCTTCTGGAACTTTCTGTGCAGTGGCAACCAATCCATTAATCCGAACTTTGAATTCTTCATATTCTCTCTGCACCAACAACATAATGCAATAAAATAACAATCTAGTATAAATTTGGGTCAATCATATTCCAAGACAAACAAGAAATAAATACATAACAAAAGCAAGTTGTGATGCCAATTTGATTTGTATCTCAGTACAACTTAAACAAATAGTACTATAAATGAATGTCTGACAGTCACCTACCTTCATTGCACGTCTTTCCCTGACAAATGCTGGGTGGACTTTATTCTTTAAATAGTCAATCTTCTGAGAGAAATACCATTCAGGGGCTCGGGGCTCAATATTAAATTTCTTGCAAAAAGGAACCCATTTCCTAGCAAATTCAGAAGTCTCAGATAGTGCCTCAAAGGTAAGCATGGCTGCACCATCGTCTGAGACATAGCATGCAACCTTATCCACGGGATAATCGACCGCAAGAATTGAGAGAACGGTATTAGCAGTGATCAGTGGGGGTTCTTTCATTGGATCAACAGTACTTACGAAAATATCAACACTATCCAACTCAGAAGGTTTTCCTTCTTTTTCATATCTGAAAATTATGGCCCAATGATAAGGCATTAGATTCCCAAATTTGACACAAAACAAGGAGTGGGATTTACTTTGTAGGAAGAAATAGTATGACATACAATCTGATTATGAGAAACTATTACACATCAAAAAAGGGGGTTGGTTCCATATACCTAAGTGACAGCCGATCAAGGTATGTTTCTCGTTCTATAGGATACCACTTTGGAAACTGATCAAGAATCCAAGATACTGCAAACCATATTTCACATATTACTGATGTCAACCACAAACCATAGGCATCATTGACTGGATGGAGGATTCTATAGTGGAAAAATAAGCCAAGAATTGTGAGACGGAGAATGATTATCAATCTGTATGGGCTTATTTTGCTTGATGGTATGGGTAATTTCCTTGAAAGTGGCTGCCTGCCCTCATCCATCCTGACAAAATGGATCAAGAAAGCTTATTAAAGTCACAAATGCGGGAATTAGATAAAATGAATGTACATAAAAGACATCATTATAATACACTTCCAGATGAAATTCAAAATTTGTTTTTGTAGTTTGACATCAAGTAAGCTATTACTGAGTCCAACAATTAAGATGCTAATGAGTCAAACCTAGGTTAATAAACAGAACCCATAGCATTCAAAGGTTTTTAAAGCGATCATCTCATATTCAGAAGATGGATCTTTTCAGAAGGTCAAACTCTGCTCAAAGGAATACATTAGGAGTCTCAAGGAGGGAGAAATGATATGCTGTCAGTAATACCAGCAACCATTTATTTTAATTTTAGGTTCCCCCAAAGGCCTTTCCTATTGTACGAAGAACCACATTTGTGTCAAGCAGCTGCTTTCATACAAGTAGCAATACTAACATCTTTAAGAGCACCTGTACACATTTCTTCTCCAGATATAGGGGGCCATCAAGAACAACAAATATAGAACCAGATTCACCAACTAGATTAGAGTATAAGAATGGGCAAAAAGAAAATCTTTGAACTGTCACTTACATTGGCAAATCGGGATCATCAAATTCATCCCCGTCAAAACTTCCACCATCATTTCCTCCTTCATGCTTGACTACCTGAAGTTTGTCACTCTGCCTCTTCTTCCAGTCTTCCATTCTATCCTTCCAGGCCACGCTCCCATAACCGTATACAGCTATATCCTTCTTAGGCACCATAGGTCTAGGTTGCACTACAATATTAAAAGGCAATAAGTTGATACCGTCTGGATAAGTAGAACAATCACAAACAAAGAAGGATAAGTAGAACAATCATAAACAAAGAAGGATAAGTAGAACAATCACAAACAAAGAAGGATATCAAAGCAGTAAATGACTTACAAGGTATAGATGGATCAGAATAAGGCATCGGATGAACTCTATTACCATGACCCATGAAAGGGGGTATGATAAGGGCATGTCTGTCAGAAGATATCTCAGTATCCTAAAACAAAAGTTTAAAATATTAAATGCAATCATCAAACCACCTGTGGATATTAGGGCTTATGCAGATGTGAATGGCCAACTTAGTTACCTCCTCGCCATAGGTCAAAAGAGGAATTTTAGAGCTTAGAGGAGAAGAATCAATCTCTGACTGCATGGGAACTCCAGAAGCATTAGAATGAGAAGCTCGCCCAGTATTAAGACGAGCAGAGAGCATTGCTTCTGCAACTTGTTCTGGGCCCAAACCATCAAAGTTCCCATAATCAAACTCATGCTCCAAATCATCAATATCATCTTCTTCCTCATCACCGTCAACCCTAGGACTACCTGCCATTCATATCAGCAGTTAAAGCCAGATTGAGATGTGTAACCTCAATCTTACACACAGAGAGTATTCAAGTCTAACCTTTGATGCGCTTGTATCTGGTTTTGCACTGAGGGCAGGCCTGATTTCCCTCTCTTCTCTCATACTCATAGCAAGGCCTGCACACAGGGAACGCACATTCGTTACAGGCAACAAAAGGCTCTCCATCCACTGTAAGCTCAATCTTGTCCCCACATATCTGACATACTTGCCCGCTCAATTCTTGCACAGACTTCATCTGTAGAAGAAGCAACAAAATGAGTACTATCAGCACCCAAACATCAAACATGAGGGAAAAGCAAAAGAGAAAGAATAATCAAATTCTGTTGCTTAATAAATCACCCAAAGAAACAGAAAAAGGAAATGGTTTCAATTCATTCAATATGATTATGCTTATATCTCTTCATTATAATTCACCGATAAGCTAATGTAATATCTTTATTTTGCACTCTACAAAATTCATCGGTTGCATGGTTTGACTTCCCTCTACTGTATACCAGTCATAATTTTTAAGGACTGAAAAAAAAATTAAAATCTCTTAAGGTATAGCTTCAGAAATCTTTTTTCATATGTATTCTCAAATCTAAAGTGATAGAAAGGCCTAGAAGCCACTCTTTCAGTTATGGTGAATGTGATTCTATTTGTGCCTCTATGTGCGCGAGAGTGAGAGTCAATTCACAAAAATTCTCATTTTTCTTGTTCTTGTTTCTACACTTCTCATTTTTTTCTTGTAACTTCAGATCAATATAAGTATGGAGAATGCAGAAAAGAGATAGCAAAACCTCTTACATAAACGCAAATCCATTAAAACTCTGCCCTAAATCCTCCTACATCTTTGCAGAACTCCCAAATTAACATCAAACTTGATCACAATTTTCCGAAATTATTGAAAATTCCTTATAAATTAAACCCATCATTTAGATCAGAATCAGGAGCTAAATCTTCATTTTCTAAAACCATAGCAGATTACCATAAATCTACAATAGCAACATATTTGAAGGTGGGTATTATTTATCTCCACCAAATCACTCAATCTTCACTCAATTATAAGGCAAAAACTTCCATATGATTCACTAGAAAAAGAGGACATAAATTTCATAAAAATATAACAAATATAGAAAAAAAAAATTGTGCGTCTGTTTACCAACAAATATAAAATAAAATGAGCAGTATTAACATTCACAATCCCCGCAAAAATAACCCCCAAAAGGAAATCAGAAAATCTCTAAATGTGACTCTCAAAATCAGAAGAAAATGTGACCAATTACCAGAAACTACAATAAGCAAGCCCTAACGAGTGACATTTGTAAAAGAAAACCCAGATCAGAAATCAGCAAAACGAATAGATGGGCAAGGCAAAACAAATGAAGAAAGAATCCAAAATGCAGATGGGTAAATCAAGAAGTCTTACTCTTCCATTCTCATCGGCATTAATGAGCACAAACTCATTCCTGTTATGAGACCCAGCAACAAGCCGACCACCAGTGTTCATGACTTATTCCAAATCAAAACCCAACACAACAAATCCTTCGAATCGAACTCACAACCGAGTTCTCCAGCTAAAAAGACTCCCCATTTGCATCCCACTCTCAAAACCCAGATGTAAAGAAAAGCATAAAACAGAAGAGAAAAAAATAAAAAAGAACTTTCTTTTTGTTCCAAAATAATTATTTGGGCCAGCCAAGTCTCAGTCCTTTCTGTATCCTGGCTGGTCTCAATCTTGAAGCAATGAAAAAAATGAAGAAAATAGATGGTCGGTTGGCCTTTTAGAGAGAGAGAGAGATGGTTTGTGTGTATGTGAGAATGTGTGAAATGGGAGAGGCGTAATAGAGAAGGAGACAGATAGATCAAGAATTGGTAACCAGTAATGTTAACGTGCATATGTAATTGAGTGAAACAAATAATAATAATAATAACAATCAACAAATTATATTTAAAAAAAAAAAAAGAAAAATTTGTTAGACAGAAAGAAATATGCAAATGGTGGTGGGGCCCAGAATGTGATGGTGGCGCTGCTCTGTGCCCCACCGGAGATGGTGTCTGTTTCCCCCTCCCTATTAATTATTCTTTTCGTTTTCCTTTTACCACTTGTGTTTTTTTTCTTTTTATTTATTTATCTGATTTTGGATTTACAGCGCACGGTTTTGGTGCGTAGAAGCAAAAGTTATTACTGGCAAGTAAATTTTTAGTGACAACACCAGAAGAGAGAGAGAGAGAGTGCGGAACAGAAAAGAGCTAAGAAAGCGAAAACGCGTAGTAACAGTGAGGGATGGTATAAGACTACTTACACAGAGACATGATCTACGCCGCGTGATCAGATCCTACTTGCATGCGCTCTCTCTTCTCGTGATCAGTTTAGGATGTCTTCAATTTATCTCGGTATCTTCCATTTTTATCGTGATAAATTCATGTTCTGTTTAATCTCTCTCGATAAATTCATTGCTTTGCCCGAAAATGTACGAACACCGTATATAAACGTGAAATGTAAAACTTTTTTCCTTTTTTAAAATTTGGTACGGAAAAGATTTTTCTTTGCTTAAATTTTTTAAACAAATAAAATAATTTCGTTAAAAATATAAAATAATGCAAAAATACAAAATCTTACAATATAAAAAAACAAATTTTATATTCAATAAAATAAATAATAAAAATCTCACTTTAAGAATTCATTTGTTTTACGAAAAATAATTTATTTAAAAAAATATTTTTTACAAAAAATATTTTTTAAAAAATATTTCCTAAGTGTTTAAAATATATTATAAAAAATAATTTTTGTATTATAATATTATAATAAAATATAAATTATAAATATTTTATATTTATATTACTTATTATTTAATATAAAAAATTAAATTAAAAATAAAAAAAATTTTATACATATCACATGTTATCAATAATTATTGTCTATCGACGATAATTAATAATAATCAATAATAATAAATATTTATTTTATGATTTATTTTTTATTTAAATTAATTTATTAAAAATCTAAAAAATAATTTAATTTTTTATAAAAAATATATATCATTAAATAAAAAATATGAAAAATTATTTTTATAGAGCCTAAGATGTCAAATCGGATCATGAGCTTGACTACCGACAGTACAATGCTCCAGCCTATAACAATTTTTTATTATTGTTCAACATATATTTTTTTTATTTAATTTGATTTGATAAAATTTTAAATAAAAATCTATTGTAAATATTAAAATTTTACACAATCTTTCAATTACGAAGCCAAAAAATTAAAAAATTATAGCAAAATTTTTTAAATGGAATGATAAACACAATATTAATAAAAATTCACTTAAAGTGAAATAAAAAACTTTAAAATCTACTAATAATGATAGATATGATAATGAAAACTAAAATTTCTAACAAAATAGTGATAATAAAATTTTATATTCAATAAATTAATACATCTAAAAAAATAAAAATTTTATTAAAAATATTAAAAGAAAGAATACAAAAAGTAATAAATTAGGCTACCATTAGCCATAAAAGGCCACAGCAGCCTTTGACCGTTGTAAGTGAGAGAGATTTAAACAAAATACGACAGAGTGGGGGAAAAAAAACTAAGAGATATACACACGTATAAATTAGTTACAATTTTTTTTAATATAAAACGCTCAAAGAATTTTCAGTCCTGATAGTATGGGCTCCATTTTATGGATCCAACAACTTTCGGTTTTAGTTGCTTTTTTGAGTGTTTTTGCCCTCTCAATTTTGTCGGTGATGTTATTAATAGTTTTTGTGTGAAAGGGGAAAAAGGAATAAAGACGAAAATATTGTCGGGTGGTATGCTACGAGGCTGTGGTTAAAATTACCCAAAAGTTAAATCATCATAAATATATGCTTAACTTTTGGATATTGCTTTTTTTTTTTCCGGTGTTTTACTATTGCAACAATATGAATCGCCATCTCAGAATATACTAATAATTAATAAATAATTATTCATATATATTTATATCCAGTGAAATGATTATAATAATAAATTATTTTATTTTTATTTTATTAAATAATTAATTATTTAATTAAATAATTAATTATTATTTTATAAAGTTATTATTATGTTAATAAAATAATTTTTTTAAATTTTGTAATTATGTACAAAGATAGTTATAATAAAAAATTATCTATTAATTTATATTTTTAATTTTACATAATGTAATTTTCAGAAAAATTTTATTAAATTTGAATGAATTAATTCTTGATAATTAATTAAATAAATAATATTAGATATTTTATAAATAAAAATAAACTTAATAGATAATTAAAATTATATTTATATATGTGAGATTGTTGTAATAGTAAATAATTGTCTATATATTCATATTTTCAATTTTATGTGACATAATTTTAAGAGAAAATTTATTAAATTTCAAAAAAATAATTTTTGCAATATGTTACACTGTCACTAAACCTTATATATTTAGAATTTTGAACAATCAAAAAAATTAATTTAAAAAGTTTTGGCTTCTTATTTAAAATTTTTTATTTTTTAGATTTTTCTACTTTCATGTTTAGAAGTTTATTAGAATTTTTACTTTTTATATTTTTCTAAGTTCCTATTCAAGTTATATATATATATATATATATATATATATATATATATATATATATATATATATATATATATATATATATATATATAAAATCTGAGACTTTTTTTTAATTTTT
>CATIWR010050571.1:0-24424 GCA_949677035.1 Omphalea diandra | reverse complement strand
ACCTTATCAATCTGTTGTGACAATTTTGTTGAACCACTTGATTGCTTTTTTATTTTCTTTAGTTTATTGTCCTTCTTAACTTGTTTGCTTGACAAATCATTTTTTTTTTCCTTTTCTTTCTTGCCTTGGTTCATTTGAATAGCTATCAGTCTGAATCCCTTGTATGCGTTGTAAATCATCACATATCCGTTGACTCATATTCTTAAGAAATTGAGGCTCCTTTTCAGAGTCACCACTACCTTCTAAATAAATAGTATCATTTTCAATACCATCTTCATCATTATCTTCACAATTAACACACCAATAGATGGAGCCCAAGCTTTCTCTCCTGTAGCAATAATGTCCATATATAGGATATCCATCTTTTCTAGCAAATTTTGAGGAATCCCATGATTTCAAAAATTTTTATAGGTTGGTTTAGCCTACATAATTAAATAATAATAGACAAATAAAAAATAATTTTCAAGAAAAAAATTTATTTAAATAGATAGCTACAAATAAAGCTCAAAATGCTATGAATAAATGCTAACCTTAATTTTTTTGTCCCACCAGTTATCAGATGCAACAATAGTATTTTTCTTTGAATCCCAGCCTAATCCAGTCTTTTTACCTATCAATTCTCAAAAAAATTTTCATTCCTTCTTCATCAAATCCCATTTATTTTTCAATTTGACTTTATCATAATTTTATTTAGTTTCACTATGAAACTCTTTAAGTACATACTTTCATCCTTCTTTTGATAAATGAGTCTTAGGTCGAAGACCTTTTTGCACAGCTCATACACAAATATCTAAAAAACTTTCCAACACATCACGCGCCCACTTTGCTTTAGCAGTTTTATTTTCATTTTCCTTACTCATTTGATTTTTAAATTCACTTATTTTTTTGGTAACAATTATCCTAATATTATATAAATGAAATATAAGTCAACTATAATATGAAAATATTTGAAATATTAATATACATGTGTATGTATAAGTCACAACATCAAATATGAAATAACATGCATACAAGTAGTCATGATGATTTCAACAATTTTTCATTTTCAATAAACTACAATTGGCTCTTTTAATATTTTATTCATATAATTTTAACTAATTAAAGATTAAATATTCAACCTCATGGAACTAAAAAATAACAATGCAATAAGAGAACTAACCATAATATTTTTCTTTTAATTTTTTAATTAAGAAAATATTTTACCTTATCGCCAATCCTAATGAAAACATTTTATTCTTTGTGTACCTAAAACTACGATGGAACCACCACCATGCCCAACATTTAGATAACTATAAGTTTCCCCATTAATCAACAATGTGCAAGATGCTTTGCACTCATTTACAAACATTTGCTTCATTTTCATCATAGACTATTTGACTGAATGACATTTTTGTAATTAAGAAATCAATTAGCTTGTTGTATAGATGAGATATATAGTGATTTCAATTTTGCAAGAACAATGTAGAATAAGATAAAATTTTAATTTTTATCAAGTTTCAAACTTAAATTAGTGCAACAAATGTGTGATAAGCAGTTGTCGATGTAAACCAAAAGCTACCAAACTAATCCTAACAATAATCTAATTTTTAATATTTATCTATTGATAGTAGAATATTGATAAGATATCAAAATTGATAAGTTCAGCAAAATAATCCCAAGAATCAATCAAGTGGCAATGCATAACATCATAGTTTTAGGTATGATAATAAATTCAATAAAATTAAGCTCAATCAATTCAAAAAGTAAGATTAAGCAATAGATTACAATAAATTAAAATAATAATAAATTAAAATAACTCAATCAATTAAAATAATAATAAATTCAAGCAATTACAAAATAAATTAGTTAGCAGTAGATTATATAGTAAAATTAAACTCCAAATTAAAAATAAAAAGCAAGAGTAAACATTAAACCATAACTTGAAATTGAAAATTAAAAAAAAAAAACAATAGATAGAACAAAAAATAGTTGTGAATACCTGAATCACGATTATGGTCGGGTAATAAGAAGACCAGAGAGAGGAGCGGCGTTGAAGAAAGGAAAAAAAAAAAGAAGAAGCAAGGAGTTAGGGTTAAGGCACGGGAGAAAGAGGCAGAAGAGGAAAAGGAAACAAAACAAAAAAAGGCAGCTCGTGAAAGTGAGGAGGAGGTATAACTTTTTATATGTGGCATAATTGTAATTACTTGAGTTCATTAATGGCATATTTGAACAATAAAAAAAAATTGATTCTCGTGTCTTGTGTTAAACCTGCGTTTTGTGGAAGCATGATTTTTTATGCTTCTGCTAGACCTTGGTTGTCCATTTTCTAATCCAATTTTTGTTTCAATAACCAAACAGTTTGGTAACCTGATTTTTTTTTAAACATGCTTTTTGGGCTTCTAAACTCAATCCCAAATGGGCCCTTTAATATTGTCAAAAAGATTCTTAAATATTTATGTGGCACATTGCATTTAGGATTGTGGTATCCTAGGAATTCATATTTTAGTCTTTTGAGATATTTAAATACAGATTATGCATGTAGTTTATTAGATAAATAGAGCACTTCTAGAACTTGTCAATTCATAAGTGATTGCTTAGTATCTTGGAATAGTAAGAAGCAAGTTTTGATTACCTTATCACTGTAAAAGTAGAATATGTGACTACGGGTTGTTGTTGGATCTAAGTTCTTTGGATGAAACTATAACTCAAGGATTACGGCAAAGATGTTGATTACATTCCAATTAATTGTGACAACATAAGTGCAATAAATCTTTCAAAAAATCTCGTCCAACATTCAAGAAGTAAGCACATTGACATTTAGACATCATTTTCTTAGAGATCATGTCCAAAATGGTAATGTAGTGTTAGAATTTATTGACACCAATCATCAACTTGTGGATATTTTCACTAAACTAATTAATGAAGAAAAGATGAACTTCATGAAGAGGGAACTAGGGATGCTAGATAGAAGCTCCCTAAGGTGAAAATTGATCTCACTTCATATTCTTTATTGTGTTTGTCAATTTTAACTCATTGAATGATATGTTTCATAGTTATGTACGTTCAATACTTTGGATGTTTTAATTCATTATGCAATTGTGCTTTTCTATGCCAATTTGCTTGAATTGATCATCACTACATTAAGTTGATCATAGAAAGGCTAATTCTTATTTTTCATTTTTTTCATTTTGCCTTATAATCGCAACTATTTATTCGTGGTCACTATGTACTAGTCAAAATTCTTCTCAACTTTTAATTCGCTATCACAATTTTAAATCGCCACCTTGAATTTTTTTTAAAAGTCAAATTCATAATTAGTGGTCATAACCAGCTAATAGTGATTCTGAATTTTTGTAATTGTTGTGCATTAATTGATTTGATGGTCAATCAGTGCTTGTTCCTCATTTAATGCTTATATTACCATTTTATTATCATTTTTGCTCATTTTTTTGCCTATTTAAGCCATCATAACACTCATCTATTCCAATTTTATCTTTTCACTTTATCTATCATCATTTCTCTTCTCAATCCCTTCTCATTCCTTCCAAAACTTTTTCAAGTTTAACCCTTTATGACACTAAAGAAACTAACTAGAGCAGAAAAAAGGAAAGGCATTGCCTAACCTCAAGGCCTTCCTTCCTGTCACCTTATGAAAAGGATAACCAAGGAAGAAAAAGAGAGGTTCAAAGCCAATACTAATAAAAACATCCAAGCCAACAAAACCCCTTCCATCTTTATCCTTGAACCTTTTAGAATCAAGAAAGAGATTCATGCCTTTCTCTCTAACCTATGTTGGAATGAATTCATATTTTGGGATGAACTAAGGTATGAAAAGATTGTTAAAGAGTTCATGTGCACTGTCACCTTAAGCAAAAGGGCTAAATCAAAAATAGGTGTGTATGGGTTAGTATTTAGGGCTTTTGGAGACCCTTATTTAACCTTTGCCCAACTTTCTTCTCATTTTAATCTTGAAGTGGGAAATAATATTCCTTTCATTATCTTTGCTCTTGATATAATCTATTTTGAATGTTGGTCAGAGATCTTTATTGAAGCTAGACATGGCCCTAAAACTTTTCTAGCCAAATATATCAAGACCTTCATCAATTGGTTTCTTTACAGAATTATGGGAGTCTTGAATGGGGAAAATGAGAAATTCCTCACTAAAAAATACTTGCCCTACTAAAACTTCCTTGCCTTCCTATTTGATGCTAATGTAATCCATCTTGATAACTATATGTATAGCTTGAGGCCTCTTGGGGCAAAGAAGTAAGAAACCACTCATGCTTCAAAAAGGAAGAGGCTTGTTCTAGAGGAAAGTACCAAACCCATTCCATCTCCTAAGTCCAAAGCCAAACTAAAATCTTTTTCCATCTCTCTTTCTTCTATCAATAATAAGTTAGATAAGGTGATGAGGATGCTTAAGTGAAGATTTCTTCTTATTTTTCACCTTCACAGTGACTGAATGGATCTTTAAGCGAAGGTAGGTGTAACAACACCTCATCATCTTCTTGATTTTTAGGAATGGGAAGATACCCCACCAAAAGAAGAGAATCAAAAAGAAGAAGAAGAAGGAGATAAGGCACAAAGAGGAGGAGGTGAAGAAGTTGGAGATAGTGATGATGACATCTCTCCAACCCTCTAGTTTTTCTTAATTAGGCTTATAATTCTTTTTCTATTTGTATTCTTTTTGTCTTTGGCCTAAGTGTGTGATCGAACAAGTTTTTTTTTCTATTCTATGGTTGACTTTTTTTTGTATTTGTTTGGTATTAGTAAAAATTGAAGTTTTTATTCCCTCTATGGTTGTTTGTAATATTTTTTTTTATTTGCATAACTTTATGTTTATCCCTATATCTGCATTGTCCTTTCTTTTTTATCTTAAAAAGGGGGGAGAGTGAACTTACATGCTAGGGAGAGTATAATTTAAGAGGGAGAATTTTAATTAGTTTAATTGCATTTCAAGTTTAGTTGGTATCTTAACAACTTTAAATTTTTAAACATTGATAACCATCTCAACTTCACCCATGCATTCTTTATCCCTTGCAAAATCAATCTAAGTTATCAAAATCAAAAAGGGGGAGATTATTGGACTAGGTTGGCCAAACCTAAGTCAAAACTCTCTTTTGATCTTGACAATGCAGATTGATATGTTCTAACATCAATTTTAAGTGTTTATTTTATAGATTTTTAGATAAGTTTGCATTGAAAGTTGAATAAGAGTCTAATTCTCAAGTAGTGTGAAAGGCATCCTAATTCGCGGTGGTGAACTTTAAATTTGTGACCACTATCTTGCAAGAAGAATGGATGAAATTGGGTTAGACAATTTCGTGGAGAAAATCACAAACGCAATCTTGTTAAAGAAGTGTTGAAGTTGAAATAGAATAATTCACTATAGAAGTCACATCCCTCTTCACGACCTTAACTTTTGCATTTGCCTAAAGGGAATCAAGTCCTTAACCAAAGCATGCCAAGTGTTCAAAAAAGCCACTGTATATCAAAATTCATAAGGGTGAAAAGTTGGTCAAGACCATGACTTGATAAAGCAACATCTCCTTATCAAACAAAAGGATTCACGGTGGCCATCGCGTCCTAAAGAAAAATAAATCATGACTGTGATTTTTGTCTAGCTCAAAGAATATAACAATTATTTTTCTTGGAAGACCAATGGTGATGTGCCATATGGACTAACTATTAGATATAAATGGGATTTTCTACTGTGATTTCAGTAATTTTAATGGAAAAAGAAAAATTGCAATTGCAAATGACCAATCATGATCGTGGTCTGATAGACATTTAATGTAAAATCTGCCTAGTATAACCACGTAGAAACTGTTTTATTTGTATGTCTATTTAGTGCTTGTTGCCTATAAACAACTTGAATGCAAGAGAATAGCACTGATTATAGCCAAACTCTTACAATTTTGTTTCTCAACCTTTGTACATTTAATTCTTGCATGTGAGTTGTTTTTATTGGGTGTGAGCATTAAACACTAGTGTTTTTAGGTTTGAGAGTTAGCCTATTTGTAGAACTCTTATATCGGTTAAGTGTGAGCCTTTAGGAAAACACTTGAGGTTGTGTGTGAGCCTTGAAACATAAATTGTAAGGTTATGTGTGAACCATAAAACACATAGGATAAAAGTTTGGTGTGAGCTTGAAAACACTATTTAGTGATAGTAGAATACCCAATTAGAAGAATTAGGGAGTGGATGTAGGGGTCATTACTACCCGAACCACTATAAAATCTTGTGTTTTTAACTCTTCTCATACATTTTCTATTTCCATACCATTAAATCCTTTCCTCTAAATTTTAGATTTTCCACCAATTCAACCCCCCCCCCCCTCCCCCTTTTTTTATTGCTCAAGGACTAACAGACATAAAGCATAAAGTATAAATCATGAACATGCATACATGCATTATTTTTGTTCTCCCTTACTAATCTGCATATATCGCATTTGCTGCATCACGACCCTCTTACTCCCCTATCAAGTAGCGTAGTGTTATAGTGAGCTCGACATCCTTAAGGTCCTTGCATAAAACAGGCTTATGGGCAAGCATTGGGAGACAAATTGCACATCCAAGCCCTCATGCTAGCGAAAAGATGCACACTTCTAGGTACCACTCTTGAATAGAGGGACTGACCATCAAATGACAGTTGTCAGAGATGCTCACTGCCTCCACCACCTCGAGAGGTCGTATCTCTATAGGACCCCTTCAATTGAGGCGCCTACAATAAAGATGGAAAACCATTGTAAGTGTAACAACATATAACAAAAAATAATTAATTATAACTCATATAATTTTATCTATGCAAGGAAACATACTTGGTCAAGGGTGATCATCTTCAGGTGGGCAAAACTGTTTACAAAAAGGACTTCTCATAGGTCACTACACTCCACAATATGAAATAGGGATAGCCGCCCTTCACATTGTCTTTAAGGTTAAACCCCTCTCTTAAGCCTAGCTCGACACCTCATGCCTGCCAATAGAGATGGCATAAGTTTCAAAGTAATAAAGCAAGACTAAAACACAAAAAAGGAATTAAGAGATACTTACGATGAGAACCCTCCATGCACCACACATGTACTCTGTGCCTTAAAAGCACCGATCAAGTTATCTATAAAGGTATACCAGTGCTATAGACCCCCGATCAAAACGGTGGAGCAGGCCTAGATCTGCCAGTAATGGCATGAAGCAAAGCTCGACCACTTTAGAGGCGTTCAAGAATAAGACCCTTAACAAGACATTGTAGAAAACAACACATGTGCTGGTCAATCACCTCATTAGGGCTATTGTCATTGACCTTAGGCGCTTCATCCTGAATGTTTAACCTCACCACAGTTCCACTCCTCTTGAGCAAGGGAACACAACCAAGGACCCTCATTAAGTAATCCCTCTGAAGCACCAACTCATGCATATTAAAATTCATAGGCAAGGAAATACTTGTGAATTGCAATCTGGTTAAGAAGGCGAAGTCCTCAGGTGTGATTGTCATCTCAGTGATCAAAGGTATATGGAAGGTGTGAGTCATATCTGTCCACTAATCCAACAACATATGTTTCATCGTCAAATTGATCTTTGACATCTCATCTGGTAGCATCTGTTGCAAAAGCCAAATCCCTGTCCCCTCTAGGCAGGCCAAAACTTGGGGGTGCAATGTTTGACTCCACTCCCCAATAGAACCCATGACTCCTCCTCACTTTTGGATGGTGGCAATCCCCTTTAACAAAACATAAAGGAAACACAAGGGGAATAAATAATGGAAAATACACATGTATATTTTTTTGTAATTATTAAGGTTAGAGGATGAAAGAATTAGAGAAGTATACTTTCCAAGACAGAGAACAACAAGCCCTAGTCACTGGGATTTAATTGCAAATTAGGAAGATAATTTCCTAAAAAAGTAAATTCAATCAACAACCATAAACAAAGCATCAAAAGACCGACAGGTCAATAGGATAGATAAATAAATTATTTAAAATCCCAGGTATGTACCCTAATCATTCTTAGGATATGCTATTAATTAATTTTAATCGTTTCTTATATAGATCACAAAATAAAAGCTTGAGTGCATGCAAATCAAGACAACCAACTAGACTGATAAACAAAGAATTCAAATTCATCGAAAATGAAGGATGAGTACCCTAAAAATTATTGTTAAATATTTTATAAGCTAACCTAATGTTCGCAGGCAAAAAAGGAATTTTGAGGTTACACCTAAAATCTACAGTGACAATGTAGATAGAAAATAAACAAAATAAAGGAAAAAGGAAAAGAATGTCTACCGCTCTCAAGACAGCTCATGCAAAGTAATGGTATAAGTTGTAGATCATTAATGTGTCACTAACCGAAGGAAAGCATACCATAACCATCCTAATAGTCACGCCTTTGAATGGACTCACCCGTGCAAACCCCACTGGGATCACAACTGCTCCAAATGATGCATTCAACCAAGGCAAGTCTAAAAATGATCTATTACAACTTCAAGGCCTAATTACAAGAGGAAGGCTAAAGAAGTTTAAAGATGCCTAATTACAAGAGGAAGGCTAAAAAAGTTTAAAGATGCACTTAGAGCTTTTATACAAGGAAATATATGGAAAGAATTGGCCCAAATAGACCAAGGATTGTATGAAGCCCAAATACATGAGGATGGGAGCTTGGACTCTTTAAGTGGAGTGCTTAATTTAGTCCATTAGAGCCCAATTGATGGAGAGCACTAATGCCCAACACCATTCTTCCATAGCATGGAATTGAGCCCATAATGTGAAGACAAGCCCAAATGTTAAAGATCCATGCCAAATTTTCTTAATTGGCATTAGTTGTCATTGTCTTCCTATTGCAATGAGGAATTTTCCTCATTGATTGAATACCATATTGCTTTTAGTTAGGATTCTTTAGTTAGTTATTTATTTGTGTAAAGAACTTTGAAATAAGGTGTTATAATGTTATAAATTAGTCCAGATCATGGCAACCAATAGGATTACTTACTTTTAGTCTTTATGTGAGAGTGAGTTAAGTTCTTTTAATAGATTTAAGAATTGTAAATTTGGCCAAAACAAGTAAAGCTGAATTAGAAAGGGTTTTTTAGGGTTTTCTTAACATTTGTGAAGGGTATTTAAGCCCTTATTTGGTTAGTAATAAAAAAAAACAAATGATTTTTGTTTAAACTTTGTGAGATTGATTCTCTTCTTGAGTTTTTGTGTGGACTTAGTGAGATTGTTATGTGAGCTTGATAATTTCACAAAATTAGTTTAATTTAGGTCTTAAATTACTTAGTTAATTTAGGATTGAGATTAACACAACTTAAATTATATATTCCAGATTGCTATAAATAAATTTTTTAGAGATCTAATTTAGATTTAAGGGTTTATCATCTTTTTTTTTTTCTTTGAATTATTATTGGGACTTGTGTTCATCAAATGGGAAAGAAGCTAATTCCACCTCATTTGTATCACTAAAGTATCTAATGTCATGAGGTCCTCATTAAGGAACTTCTTTTAGACGTCAGACATCTCATCATCGCAGTACTCAACCATGGTAATCGCCCAAAAGCCGAGGGAACTTAAAAGTTAAGTCTGAAGCTTTGATAAAGAAGAGCAAGAAAGAGAAAGGAGTAGTGCAAATGAAAAAGGGTGAACACTATAGTGTCATGCATGCTATTACACTATAATGTTATAATTAATAGTTCACCATTAGATTAGATAAGATTTATTATCCACTATTGGATTAGATAAGATTTATTATCCATTATTGTATTAGATAGAACTATATACCATTAGATTAAATAAAAGTTGTTATTCATCATTGGATTAGACCACATTATTTAACGACATTATAAAACACATTACTATAGAATCACTATGAAGAAGGTTGCTTTCAAAGGGGTATAAATAGTAGACCAGGGTTATAGAACCCTAGTTGGTTTGTACAGACCTCTATACAGCCGAGACATAGGTTGTACAAGATCCCTTAGGTTAAGCTAGGCCAAGATAGGCCCTATCAGCCAAACTCTTCTCCTAAGCCATCTAAGCCAACTCCTTTTAACTCTTCAAGCCCAATTACACCCTGTTTACTAATATACCCTGGCCACTCTTCAAGCCCTATTACACCTAATTTACCAAAATACCCCCGCTCTTTTAAGCTTAATCACACTCGATTCACCATAATACCTCTAGCCTCCGTTCAAGTCTAATTACACTTAATTTACCAAAATACCCCTAGCTTTTTTTTCAAGCCTAATTACACCCAATTTACCAAAGTACCCCTAGCCTCTTTTTTCAAGCCTAATTGCACCTAATTTATTAAAATGCTCTTAGCATCCTTTGAAGCCCAATTGCCAAGGTACTCTTAATGCTTCCAAAGCACTCGAAGGATGCTCCAAACATTTTGATCTGAGCGAAATTACCCAAAATGCCCTTCAATGACAACTTGAACTCTTATAAAACCTTAAAAATATCTTAAAGGAAAATATTTTCATCTTAGAAATATCAAAACCCAAGAAAGCACTCCCTATAATATCGAGAACACATCCAATTATCTTAATGCAAGAACAAATCCTTAGGTTAACCAAAAGAGTTATAAAGATATCAATTCAATTTTGACAGTGCCAGAAAGGCCCAAATAACACAAGCACCACCTAGAGGGCATCCTTGAGCTAGAATCATAAGTCATAATAACTAAAGTACTCAACAAGAAGAAGATTCAAAAACCTCAATGACTATAAGAAGCCAATTGTGAAGTACAAAATACCTGGTATATGCTAGAGAGTTTCTATAACCATTTTAGTGTCTGCTACAAAGTCGTTGAAACATATAAAAACACTTGGTACCTATTAGAGAGCTACCAAAATAGTTTTAGTGCCTACCAGAAAGCTACTGAAACATAAAACAACACCCGGTACCGATTAGAGAGTTATCATAACCACTTTAGTACATGCTAGAAAGCTAGTGAAACATATAAGAACACTCGTATATGCTAGATAGTAGCCATAATCACTTTGGTGTCTATTAGAAAGCCACTAAAATATAAAATAAAACTTGGGGTCTACTAGAAAACTACCAAAATAAGCTTTAGTATCTACTCGAATAGTTATTAAAGACCAGTATCCTTTGGTATCCTTACTAATATTTACATTCCTTGTTTTACTTTGTTGAGACTTGTTCAAATATTCATTTATCAAACATTGCTTTCTAAGTCCCATAAAGTAAAAGGCAACTATATGCATCAGATTTTGAACCTCTAGATGCAAAACCCAATGACAAAAATCATTGAATATATTCCCCATAATGTAAAGGGAACTACTAAAAGACAAGATAAAGGCCTTAAAAAATATTGGAAAAGCCTAAAAATTGGCCAAAACTTAAACCTAAAGTTAAGCCCAAAGACAAGCCTAATACCAAACTCAAAATTGCCTTCCGGGGTTAATGGATTATACAACCCATTAATCATGGTTGTATAGCTAAGGACAGGGTTGTACAACCCTTCTTAAAATCCTAGTCTTCAAACAATCTTGTAACTTGTCCTTCATTAAACCCTAAGGTTGTACAACCTTGACATATGGATGTATAATACATTTTTTATTATACAACCTACATGCAAACCCTAATTTTAAGAGATCCATCTCCCTTTCTATGATTAAAGGCATCCATGGTGTAACTAGAACCATGTTGGGCTCAAGTGTACTCACCAACCCCTATAAATACCCTTTCCATTTGAAGAGAAGGAGAGGGTTGGACAACGCTAAGGTTACCATGCTAAAATCCACTCTCAAACATTCCTTAAACATATAAGCACTAAACCCTAACTCACACCAATGTATAATTAGGCCTTTCTCTTTATCCTTGTGCATTCTTATTAGCATTTTGAAAGATATTTAATCCATTGTGTACCTTTGAGGGCAGGATTTGACTAAAAGGCATCTAAGATCCCCTTTTTCCCTCTCCTTCTCTCCCTTTTCTTTTCCTTCCTCTATTTTCAAAATCCAAGAAATAGGGTTGTATGGCCTTGGTGGTAGGTTGTATAGCCCTATTTTTAGGTTGTACAGCTCCCATTTTGGGTTCTACAACCTAGTTTTCTTATAGCTTTATAGAAAATTCTCCCTTCTCCTTCTTCAAATTTTTTTGAAGTACTTTTTATGATAGTTTATGACTTCAGTGGTAGAATAAGCTGAGGTCTAATGAGCTAGGACCTCTATTCATTTTAAAAATAGTGTTTCGGTTATGTTTTAAATGGTTTTTATTGCTTATTATACTAAAATGAACTTAGGTTATTTCATTTTATTTTAAGGATATGTTTTGATTATATTTTATTCTTCTCAGGGCCATTATCAAGTGAGGAACTTGAGGTTCATTAACCTAGAGAGCTCACCTTATGTTAGAGTTTATGTGCTAACCATATAAATAATGTTTTAATTCTTTAATCCCTCTTCTTGATTTGGCATTCTAACTTTTATAATGGTTAGTTATGTTATGGATGTTTTAGCTCTTTGTGAGCAATATGAGGGAGGGTTTATCAAGCCTAGGATCTCATTTATGTGATTCTTTACATTAGGTCATTCAATATCCTTCAAATGCCTTACATTATGTTCATCTTTTTTTCTATTCATGATTGTTGCATTTTGAGTATGTTTTGCATACTAATTTATGGTGTTAGAATATGTCATCATATACATTAGATGCATGCTTAGGTACCTTGGCTATGGAGATATAGTAAAGCAATTTTGTTCATTTCCTTTATGCTTTTGTATTGCTTTTTTCATCATTTGATTACTAACTTGTTCCATTCCTTTAGATGTAGGATTTTATTTGAATTAGACCATAAGTTGGTCTTAATGATCACTTCATGTGATCATGAATGATGGATGTATGCATGTCTGACCCTCATACCATGAATGCATGACCACCACTCATTTTTTAATACTTATATATGGCTTATAGGTGTTGCATGCCTACCCTCATACCATGAATGCATGATCCCCTCATCCCTTTTTGTATCATGTATTTGATGTATTGATGTATTAATCTATAGAATGCATAATAATCCCTATGTTATGTCATATGATCCCCATCGCCCTTGATTTGATGATTTGATTGGCTTGATGGTGCTAGAGGCATGTTTAGAATTATTAATTGGACTACTAAATAACTTCATTTAAATGTTAAAAATGAACCAAAGATGCTTGAAGGTTGGATCCTAATATCTAAGTAGTTTGAGGGTGTCTAACCTCTTCCCCAAGCCATACCCATTTTCCAAACCCAATCTATAATGGGGTAAAGTTGAAATGAGCCTTCTAATTAACTTAGCTTAGGTTTAAATTTTGCCTTACCCAAACTCTTATCTTGACCAAAGTCGGGTGGTGACTCTTTATTCTTAAGAATCATACCAATATATAAATCTTGCCTTAGTCCATCGATGACCATCATTTAGATAAAGGGGATTTAAAATTCATTTTAAGCATAAAAGATCCCTTATTGATCTAATATGTGCCATTCTTTAGGCCTATCACCAATTTGAAAACCCTTATACTCTTAATCCCCCATTAATCGATAAAAAGATGGAGTCGCAAGCAAGATTCCACTAATTCAAATAAAATAACCACCCAAGGCATTCATAGTGTTGATCTTCTATTTTCATTTCCTTTAAATTTTAATTATTCTTTGTTCCTTCCAAAGTTTAAATTTTTCCCCACTTCAACCCTCCTTCTTAGTGTACAAGGGCCAACACTTTTATTTCTATTTTTAAAAACATAGTCATAAAGGGCTATAAAGACCTATTTATGGTTTGTACAAACCATTAATTTATTTATACTAGCCACTTTGACTAAGATAGTAACTTATTTACACCTTTTTCTTGACATGTTTTCTCTCTTCCCTTAAGATTTATTGAGATTCCTTAGGAGTTATAATGGTAGAATATAGGTAGGTCTCAAGACCTATGATCTATATTCCATCAATAAACATATCTATGACCAAATGGAAGTCTTGTTTCTCTTCCTTTTATCCATGATTTCTTTTCTTCATAATGTTATATATTTTGTTTTGATGGTGTGTTGGTAATGATTAAGATAGGGATTTGTGATCCCAAGGAACTTATGAGCCATTATTTTCCTAGGTTTCTTATGTTAATGCATGTTTTATATGCTTAAACCCACCATCACAAGGAAGCATGGTTAGTTATCTAGCTTGTCCATTCATCCCATTTTTCTTTAGAGGTGGCCACTTAAATGGATTAGTGGTGAAAGACCAACTCTTTGTAACCCCTATATTTATCACATTGTCATGATTAATGCACCATGCATGTTGTTGGCCTTTGTTATAGTTTCTTTTAAATATGAGAATATCTTAATCTTGAAATGATTAATGGTGCCCATAAGGATGCCTTAGCTCTTTTAAGCAATTTTGGGATAAGGAGGCAACCATCTTAGGAACTCATGTGATGAGTTCATGATTTTTGTAAGGCCATGACCATCCTCTAAATACACTTGCATGCCATATTCATTTTATGCTTCATTATTCATGACCATGTTTTTATATTTTATTTGTTGCCATTATCATCTTTTATGTTCATGTGACATTGGGATTGTGTTGATTTTAAACTTAGAAACATAATTAGATTCCCTTAGCATGGAAAAGGTGAGGTAAGATCATAATTCAAGTTGCGTTTTAATCCTTGATTTGCTTCCTTATTTTTGCTTCTTTGATACATCACTAACTTATTTACTTTATGTATATAAGTGGCTCTATATGTGCATGGCAATCTTGATTATGCATGTTTATGATCGATTATACATGACCTCCCTATTTGAATATTGTTATGCCTCCATCCCCATAATGCATGTGTGTAATGTTTTGATGATGATATGCTTAATTGAGATCCACTAGAAATATGCTTAAGACCAATAATAGATTAACTAATAATAAGGCCAAAATGGTAAAATGTGAACTAAAAATGGTAGAAAATTAGATCCCTAAATCCATGCAGATTGTGGGTGCCTAACCTCTTTCCTAAACCATACCCAATTTTTGAACCCAATCTCTGATGGGGTAAAGATGGATTGGGTCTTTTGAATGACTTAGGTAGATTTTGTTTTTATTAGGATTCTTATCTCAACCAAAGTTGGGTAATGACTCCATATTTTAATTGGGATAATACTAATGTATTGTCCCCCCTCAATCTCTCGTTGACCATAACTTAAAAAAAAAAGGCTTTTATCTATCAAGAGACCTCAAAGATCCGTTGTTGATCCAATTTTCATGCCATGAATAGAGATTATTACTAATGTATGACACCCATCCTCTCGATCCCCCAATGATCGATCAAAGGTAAGAATTGTAAGTAAGATTCCACTAGTTAGAGTGTAATCTCAAAAATTAATGATGCACACAATTAATTAATATGTTATTACTATTATTGGAGTGATTATGTGTTTGTAAATTAATTAAAATAATTTTCACATTGAACATTAACTTATGATAAACATAATTATAAATGAAATTTTATCATGTATTTTTTATACTCATATATTGATTAAATTTTATTTTAAAGTATTACAAATGAAATTTTATCATGTATTTTTTATACTCATATATTGATTAAATTTTATTTTAAAGTTATTTTCCATATATGAATCAAGCACAATTTCCAAAATAGTTGGTTTACTTTATCATAATTTTGAAACATAAATATTTCGCAAGATATGAACAAAATAATACAAATCAATATACATTTGCAATTATAGATGCTATTATTAAATAGACTAAGAAATGATGCTTACTTAATAGAAGGTGTAACTTCCTCATAATTCAATAGAATATAAGTGTAAGCAATATGATATACTTTGTCAGTCTGCATTCTTGCTTTAAACCCCCTTTTAAAAGTCAATTTGTAGGTTTTAATATCGATAACATCCTTTTATATTCTTCATAATCATCTCTATATTCATTATTATTTTGCAAGATTTTTCAGTGTCATGTATTTATATGGGGCTCAAAGTAATGCACATAGAATGAGGAAACTTCTTCCATAAAATATGCATGAACCTTTGACCTTAACTTTATTTCTCACACTATTTTCTAGCTTGTGAATGTACCTAAATCAAAAAAATTTTGGTAACTTGAACTTATGATTTGCTCAGTAAATCTTATATATGTATATTTAAATATAATATGATTCATTACCTCTTGAATGGATACATTCATCAATATTAAATTAGACCCATTATCCTCACTTCATACGACAAGTGAATTAGGAGATGTTATGTATAATTAAAGAACCTTAGAGAAAATATACATTCAAGCTTACATAGAATAATAGGAATCTTTTTCTCTGATCGTTGAATGTGTCCCTCATATAAAATAGTAGCAATTAAATCCTTAATGAAAAGTCTAAACTCTATAAGTACTTACCAAATATGGGAGTAGTTCATGAAATGCAATTGGTAATAAGTGTTACATGAACACAAGAGAATCATGGCTTTTCACCCTAAATAACTTATGTTTTTGCATGTCCATGCATTTGGCCATTTTTTAGATGTATCCATCTAAAAATCATAATCCTTTAACCCATTCCAATAGTGCTTTTTTTGGTTAGTTAGTCCAAAGTATAACAAGCTTTAGGATATTTGCCCATTTTATAATCACAATCTAGTTCTGGTTATTGATAAAACACTTTCAAGCCTTCCATTGATTTGGCATTGTCCTTGATTTTTCCTTACACATTCATCACATTTTTATGAATATGTATCACATCCAAGTTATGCCTTATTAGGTTGGCCTTTTATAATGGCAAATCCTAAAAGATGTTTATTTTCCTTAGTCAGTTAGTTTTGATATAGGATTATTAATCACACTAGCTTCGAACTGTATGACCTTTTGTAATCCTTATTATCTATCACTACTAATATGTCATCTCTAGGTTAGATTAATGGTGCATTATCCATCACTATTCTATTTTTAAGGAATGTAGTTTTGTTCCTCCAAAATGGATATTTTGGCACTAAAAATTTATGTTGTTTATCAAACCACGATATCTCCCTCTTTTGGGTAGAGTAAAAGCATTTGAATTCTCATGCAATCAGAACATGCTAACTTATCCACTACACTCCATCCTAATAAAATAGAATAGGTAAGAAAATCATTAATTATCTATATCAATGTGGTATGTAAGTTGAAAATTTTCTTTTATAATACATCATATGTTTGCACACCAACCTTTCTCAAATGCTTTAACTCCATAATTGATGGTTACAAAAGAACATCCAACTTCTATTTTAGATTTCTAGGTGCTAGGACTATCACAAATAATAATATATATTCTTCTTTTCATACACATCTAAGGTGTTAAAAAGACTATGATTGGCCAAGAAGAATATTATTGTCTTGATTAACCAAAAGATTGATATTCATTTGTATAATGACAAACTCTTATGTTCCTATATTAAGATGCAAATGTTGGATATATCTTATCAAAATGCTTTTAAGTTTTTAAGTCCGAGCAACGACTCATCATGCCATTTTCATTCATGATATGCTTAACATCCCATCTCATGTCTTAAGTAATGGCATTTGATGCATACAATCTTTGTAATTAAGGAATGAACAAAAATCAGTATTTTTTTTTTTGCATAAAACATTCATGTTTTACTTAGACAATCCTCAACCTCTTGTATTTTAAAAAATGCACAAAACTTGTATGTGCATAATTTGCTACCTTCTCTCTAATATATCATACATTCATTCTTATAATAATTAATATTTTATATTGGTAACCTCACTACTTGCACCAAATTTCTTCATGCTATGGAAGTAATTCATCACAACATTATCTAAAGATCATAACTCTTGCATTAATTGACATATGTCATCATTACACCTTTCTAACGTATGATACTTTTGTTTTAGTGTTCAACATTTGAGCAACAATTCACAATTATGAATTGTTACAACATTTAAGCCATACTTCCTTATCTATAACATATAACACGTTATAAAAATACTATGACTTTACATTTAAAGCTTCACTCGCATCAGTGATGTAATTTTGAACTAGTAGTATCCATTACCATTTTATGGTAGCTACCACAAGATTCATAAATCATCATTGGAGGAAATTCTTCTTCATCCATAATAATTAATTTTCCTAAATATGTCCTCATATATGGTTAAATATGTCTAATAAACTAACAGTAATCAAGTACAAATTCACATTTAGCTAGATGGTATTCAATTGTGTGCACATTCTCAAATCTTTGATTTTTATACTTGGTGTTGATTACAAAGACATCTGATATTGTTCCCATCCATATACTTTAGATGCCTATATGTTAATACAAAACATTCTATGCCATTTAAAAATTTAATAGTTAATAGCCCATTTTTTAGCCTACAGTGTATCCATTCATGATTTAAACTCATTATTTTATACCTAAAATTGGGTCATACACAAGCAAATTTTATTATCGCTAAGGTTGAAAAATAGTGCTACAAATTCATTATGATATGATTCTATCTTACAATTATCAATTATCTTATGGTAGTTAGCTCAAACCTATATATTATATTTCTATTTCATATCGCATTAATGTGGCAAACTTTTGAGATGTTATAATTAATTACAATAGTTTGAACTTAACTAGCCTACATAACCTGTAAATAAGAGCTAAATCACGTGGCCTAAAATTGTTAACTTATATTATTATATTAATTGGGTTCAAACCTATATATATTAAATTTCTTTTTTGTGTCCTTTTGATTTAGGATAGTTTTCGAGATATTATAGTGTGACATGAATTTTGCTTGGAAAAATTGTATAAAAATGTATTGCTTAGATATGAATGTTTGTTTTAAATAATGATATTTTTGTTTAAAAATTTCATAAGCTTTTTAGCTATTATGGAACTAGGCATTCAAATTTTCAATACAAAAATTTAATATACTTTTGATAAAGGAAAGGATTTAGGCTTAACCCAATCGTTAGACTTTTTACCTACCCTTCAATTTTATTAATCCTTGTTTAATATTTTAAGCCCTAATTTGTAAAGTATACAATAGCCTTTTCTTTGATTAGCCACATTTTTCCTTACTATATAACTAAATTGTAGCCTAACCTATTAAGAGAATGTTATAATTCAAAATATTAACTGACATGAGATTTTGCGTAAGAATTATGGAGGTTTAAGCTTAAAAAAAGGAGTTTGCAATCTAGATCTTTATGTATTGCATATTAAGAAGAAAATAAGTTTGGGAAAAATGAATAATATAGAAAAGGAGTTATATTTGGGAAAGCAAATATCAAAAATTCAAATAATATATTTATAAATATTTACTTATTCAAATATAACAAATAAAAGGTGCTTATAAATTGAAATCATATTGTGTATGAAGGATGAATAAAATAAAAGAATGGATGAGGCCGCTTTAGTGAACATTTCCTTGGATAAAATTTCTCTTACTTTTTAATTTAAATCTTTCTTTTATTGGCCAAAGTATGAAGCCTAACATTATAACTTCGGTAAAGATCTTTTGATCCTCTTGAAAAAATATGATTACATTATTGGAGATTAATTAAATATTTTATCTTATAGCATTATGAATTTATCTTATTTGTTGAGAAGTATGGGATTTTTAAGTATGTTCATATCTTACATGAAATACATCAAAGATAATAAGTGTATTATGGCTTTTATGCAATTACTTAGGATGCTTATGCAATTTTATTGATTGTTGACTGTTACAAAAAAAAAAATTAAGCATTTAGTAATTATAAGTCTTAATCATATTATTGAATTATTAAGGAATGTTTATGGATTTATGGTTCCAATTTTATTTAGGAATTATTTTTAGTATTTGAAGACAAGCACTAGTTCCAGTTTGGAAAATTTTTTAGCATGGAAATCTTGAATTTTGCTCATCTAAATAAACATTTGCCATATGGAATGTGAACAAACAATAATATTTTTGTTTTACTAAAAATATAAGAAGAGGAAGTATATTTTCAATGCCTATATAGGTTTACTCTTAAAAAAGAAAAGATATTAATTTAGAAGTTTAAATTAATGAGGAGATTAATGAATTCAATATTAAGTTTTTGAAGCTTAATCTTGTAGAAAATTGAAAGAAGAACATGAAAATAGAGCAAAATAGTAAAGAGAGACAGTTGCACAATGTTGATTGAAGTCTATAATGTTGCATGACCTCAAGCATAATTAGAATAATTGTAAAACTTTCGCCATGTTGAAAGACCAAGCAAGAAAAATAGCCAAGAATTGCACAACTTTATGCATGGTTGTGCAATGATACACAGGCTTATTCATGGCCACACATGAGTTACTAACAACCTTCTTAAATTGTTTAGTTTCTTCCTTTTTCAAAATTTTCTCCTATAAAGGCATATTTTCATGACTTATAAGCACTTTTCAACCTAAGGGATACAAAAGAGACGATATTTTTGTCAAAAATTAAAGACTTCTAAGGATTCAAAAGACTATCTTCATAACTTTTTACAAGAGAAATTGCTAAAAGGAGGAAGTTGCTAAAAGGAGATACATACTCTTTTATTTAAGTATTTTCTTTCAATTTGATTATGAACATGGTTTCTTCTTTATCCTTTGAATTTTTAATTTCTAATATATGTAACTAAATTGCTTTTCTAGGAATTGAGAAGTAATCCATTAATGGTTTTATTGGTAGATGAATTGATTTTAATACAATGCTTTTTATTTTATTGATCCATTATTCATGCAATTAATTTTTTTTTGTATGTGTATGATTGGAAATATTATGTCAATAATGACAGTGGAAACATAGTATTAATATAATAAATAATAGACTTAGAAACTTGTTACTTAGAGATAAGAGCAAACCTAAGAGAATTATAAGAATTAGCCAATAAACTTAATGAATTTCTAATAAATTCTTATAACCATAAGAATAAAACACAAATTTAATAGAAGTATGCATAGTGTAACTAGAGAAAGTATATTAAATAATTTAAAGCAATTCATTTTAAAACATAAGCATAAGCATAATTAAAATTCAATCCATATTACAATCATAGAAGAATATTATGATGAAACTCAATTCCTATAATCTCATATGATTATGGAATTTCTCTTCAATTCCTAAGTTAATTATAAGTAAAACTGTGTTAGTTAAAATTCATTTTAATTAATTTGCTAGATAATATTAGAATTCAATAAATTTTGATAATTATAAAATTATTCTCATAGGAATAATACTTCACTTACCATTTTATTATATATAACGTTTCATGTACTTGTGAGTTTAGCACAACACCAATTGATTTTTTTTAAAAAACTTAGTTTAGGCTTCTAACTAAGAGATCCATTATAATTCTATTTGTTTTTACTATATACAAAAAGTTTTTAGCTCTAAGTAGATAGACAAATGCGAGGAAAGAGTTACATGGTGGAAAAGTGTGTTGACACAACTTAGTTATCAACCATCTCTTTTTTATAAATGATTCCACTATTTTTGCTAAAGCTAATGTAATAGAGTGTAAAAAGATCAAAAAGAGTCCAGGAGTACAAGGAAGCCTCAAGTTAGCGAGTCAACTTTGATAATCCAACATGTGTTTTTTGAAAAATGTTTAAAGTGATATGACAAAGAATTCAAGAATGTCTTGGAGTGTGAATTGTAAAAGTAATAATCCAAATATCTTAAGCTACCTACCCTTACTAGAAAATTAAAGAAGCAAAATTCCAAATATATTAAAGAAAGGGTTGGGAAAGAAATTGAAAGGGCTAATGAAAGATTTCTCTCTAAAGCGATGAAGGAGATTCTAATTAAGTTTATTACTTAGGCTATCCTAACCTATGCCATTACCCATTTTACTTTGCCTATATCTTTTTGTGAGATGTTGGTTGCAATAAAAGAGCTTATATTGGTGTTGTTAGTTTAATCTTTTTGCTTCAATATTTTTTATTTTATAATATTTAGTTTAGCTCTAGAATGTTTTAGAGACATAATTTTGTGGTAGAGCTTAAGTCTAGGAAAACAAATCTCCTTAAATCAAAAGAGTAAGTAAAGTACTTACTTTTATATCTATTATAAATATGTATGAATGAAAGTAAGGCTTTAAGTCTTTTTTTAGCAACTAAAAACTCTTATCCCCGCTTTAAATTAAGTCCAAAAACTCTAATAATTTGTATATGAACTCTTACTGAATTTAATGAGACCATGTGTGTGAAAGAAAACAAGTAAACAAATTTACCATAAAACCTTAAACACTTAAACACCTTACTAGAATTCTGTGATGGCAACCAGCAACAACATATCAGGTATATCCCTCCTTTTTATATAAGTAAAAACTATCATGTCTGGTTAGTTCAAATGCAAGCTTACCTTAAGGGTTTACTGCTATGGGAAGCTATTGAAATAGTGTTAGAGATTAACCTGTCTAATAATCTAACTTTGAAACAATTGAGAATGTATGAAGAAAAGGTCGTTAAAATGTTCACAGCTCTTAGTACACTTCATGCTACTCTAGATAAGACTATTTTCATAAGAATAATAGCTTATGAAACTATAAAATACATCTATGACAAGTTGAAAACTGAGTTCTACGTTGAAAACTGAGTTTTAAGGTAGTGATTAGATAAAAATAGATGTAGATCTTCAACTTAAGAAAAGAGTTTGAGCTTTTGAGGATGCAGGAGACTAAGAATGTAAAAAAATAAGTTATTAATCAAGTCAAATTAATAAGTGAAAACTTGCTAAAGAAGAGGATTATGGTTAAAGTTATGGTGACTTTTTTAGAGAGATTTGAGTAAAAAAAAATCTCAAATTTTGAAGACATCTGGGACATGTCACAACTCACACTAATTGAGCTTGTAAATGCTCTTTAAGCAGTTAAGCAAGGGAATGCATTTAGAGAGGAAGAAAAAATGGCAAAAGAAAAAAAAAAGCTTTTGTTGCATCTCAAAAATCAAATTTTGAATCTGAGTAACAAAGAAAATAACCTTGAATATATGCATCCATTTTCTTTTTTTTTTTTTTTCTATAGTCCTTCCACAAGTAATCTAGATAAAGGTTGGTCTAGATCATTTGTAGTTCTTTTTCCCAACACCACCGGATTACTACCTATGACTTCCTTAGAATTTGTTTCACATTTCTTCCTATTCCACATGCTCAAAATTTGTTTAGGGAGAGATAGAGGTAGGTGTAAATTATTATTTACCCTTACTTGGATTGAGGGTTTATAAAGGATTAGAATGGAGGGGGTTGGTTTATAAAATAGTTTTATGTTTAGATAAGAGGTATTGGAGTGGAATTGATGAGTTTCCAAAGGTTTTCTAAACCCTTCCGAATCCATATATTGAAATTGAAGTGTTTCTGTGGGTTTGGAAATGAAAAGACAATTTTGCCCTCGTTTTGGGGCTTTTGGCCAAAACATGTTTTCTTTTTTCTTTTTGACTTTTCTTTCATTTTTTCGTTTTTATTTTACTTTAATGATAATAATAATCAAAATGATATTAATATAATAATCAAAATTCCTAGAATTAAAATCTATGCCCAAAATATTTAATTTTCATAAAATTAAATTCTTCATCCATAACTAAATTAATTTTCATAAAATATATAAATTAACATGTTTATATTAATTTTCTTAAATATGAATATAATATTTTCACTTAAATAAATTAAAATTTCAATTTATTTAAATTAAATAACAAATCATTCATAATTAATTATTTTCATGGCATGAAATATTTCTTATAAATGATTTGATTTCTCAAAATTAATAAAATTATTCTCATATAAGAATATAATTTCTAATAATTAAATACATTAGATTAAATCAAGTCATATAATGTTCTTAATTAAATTAATCATTAACTTATTTTTGTCAATTTTAAGTTAACATTCCATTCTATTTCATTACAAATAAACAAAATTAATCTCAAACTATTCCTTTCTAATCTTACCATCTTAAACACAAATATAATTTAACACTTTTTTTTTTCAAACCAAATCCATCCATTTTATTTCATTAATAATCTTTTCAACTTTTTATAAACCATCAATCTAAACAAACCCTAAGAAGTTTTGGTTTCGTTTTAAAAATATTTGACAGAAAGGTATTTCGAACTTCTCAACACAAACCTAACAAAAACCATTAAAAATTTTTGGGTTCCTTTTAAAAATTTTTTACTCAAAAGGTATTTTGGACTTTTCAACCCCCCAAAAAAAAAAAAAGGCCCTATAGCAAAATGTATTCATAGTAGACGCTGCCACACTGGAAAAGATGGGAGCCTTCTGTTTGAGTAAAGTGAAGAAAGACAAATGCCAATTTCTCTCCTGAACCACTGTGTTCTCCCTTGCAAACGCTTCATCGCTAACCATAATCGGATATCACCAATTTTTCCCAGAAGAAGAAGCATGGTGCTTGTTGGGTTTTGCTGTCTCTGCACCTCCAAGCTCTCAATTCAACAA
>CATIWR010050570.1:0-30858 GCA_949677035.1 Omphalea diandra | reverse complement strand
AAAATGACTTCTAAATCACGACCACTACCTTGTATTCATGACCGTGATATGTGAAGAAGCATTGCTTGAAAGCAGATAGACAAAATCGCAGAGCCATTCTCAGCCACAATTCATCCAAATGACAGAGTCTAAAATTGACAGACGAAATCACGATGAGCGTCACGCCCTAATCATGATCGTGAATTTCAAAGTGACTCAAAAGGGAAGCAAGTCCATAGTCACAACATGACACGTGTTCCAGCAGACCGTTAGAAGTCAAAATTCACGAAGGCATCTTATTGGTAGCGGTCGCGAACTGTGAAGAAGAAGATAACCATTTTTGGCAAACAAATTCATGTCCTATGTCGCGTCCTGTACAAGAAAGCTCGCGATCGCGACTTATGAAAGTAGGTAAAAGAGAAACAACTATATTTTCCTGGTGAACTAGTCAGAAATTGCCATGTGGACTAGCTGTTAGACACAAACGAGATTTTCCTTCAGAAATTTAGATTTTGCGACCGCTAATGAGTAGTAGTGACTGCGAATTGAGAATGTCAAGCATTTAATACATAATTTGTTAAGCATGTCTCAAAGATTTGATGAGCTATGTTCTGCAATGTCTCTTTAGTGAAGTTTGGCTATAAATACTCTAAACAACCATGAAGAAGGTTGCTAAGAAATTTATTATAAGTAATTAAAGCTCTCAATCTTATTTTCTTCAATTTTCTTTATGAAATTGTAAGTGTTAGGTGTGAGAATTAAACACCAAATTGTAAGGTTGTAGTGTTAGCCTGTAAAAACACTTCAAGAAAGGTTTAAGTGTGAGGCTAATGAAAAACTTGAGTGAGGTTGTGTGTTAGCCTAAAAATACATTGTTGTAAGGTTATGTGTGAGCCATCAAAACACAAGTTGTACAAGTTGGGTGTGAGCTTGAAAATACCTTGAGATAGTGAAATACCCAACTGATAGATTAGGGATTGGATGTAGGGTCAATTATACCTGAACCGCTATAAATCATTGTCTCATCTCTACTCATTCTTCTTCCTCTCTTCTTTGTCTTTTAATTTTTTAATACACCAATTCAACCCCCCTTCTTAGTGCCAATGGACAACAGTTGGCAAGTAACACCATTTATTGCATGTGTGACAATGATATATAATAGCCTGTGTGGCTATAACATTTGATAGCCTGTGTGGCAATGATATTTATAGCTTATGTGGCAATAAAATATAACAGCCTGTATGGCAATAACATTCAATAGCGTGTGTGGCAATAAAATATAACAACCTATGTGGCAATAACATTCGATAGCCTGTGTGGTAATGATATCTATAGCCTGTGTGATAATAAAATATAACAGCCTGTGTGATAATAACATTTGATAGCCTGTATGGCAATGATATCTATAACCTATGTGGCAACAATATTTATAGCCTATGTGACAACCAAAAATGAAAGCCTTTATGGCAGTGATATTGATAGCCTATGTGGCATTTAAGAGTAAAAACTCTTAATTTCATGCATGGATATGATGATGAGTTATTTATATTTAAATGTTGTTATGTTATTTAAGATTGAAGTATCATTATGCATTTACTTACTGTGTATGTAAGCTCACTTCTTTTGCATTAAATTTTATTTCAGGAAGAGTAGACTAAAGATTGCGTCTAATTACTTTTTGAAGTTGCTATCTAGAAGTCTAATAGAGGTTGGGCCAGTATGCAGTCTATTAGTATTTTAGCTTGTTTAGCCATGTATATTTTGTTGTAAATAGTTACTATGTTGTGAACAAGAGATATAGTGAAAAAAAAATAATTGAAATTAGGTCGACAATGGATAGACTGAGAGAATTTTAATGATTAGTAAATGGGACGTCACATTTTAGTGGTATCAAAGGCAGAGATTGAATTTTCTAATGATATGACTGATCGTGAGAAACTAGTTGAAATTCTTGATCAACAATTAAAATAGTTAAGGAATCGAATGATACCCATAGTTAAAGTGAGATGGAGTCATCACTCACCTAAGGAGGCCACTTGGTAAGTAAAGGAACGTATGAGACGACAATATCCCTATCTATTCTAAAGTTCTAGTAAGTAAAAATTTCGAGGATGAAATTTCTATAAGAGGGAAAGAATTGTAACATCCTCAACCCAAATCACATGCATTTTAATTACGTTATATTTGAATATATATGTAATGTTTGTTTAGACTTGTGAATTGGAGAAGCACGATGATGACACTTGCACCATTACATTTGGGACACTTGAACATATATGTAATGTTTGTATGGTTGCATGGCAAATTATCTTATTTTGTGTGTATGTTATAGTATCATAAATAATAAAATTTTAGAGCTTATTTAAAAGTATAAGGAGTATCTATGAATTATGAGATGGATGAAGGTGTTTAAGGAGTGAAGAAGAGAGATTAAAAAAGGAAAAGTGAACTTCCAACCAATAGAAATGAAACATCATGATTTTGTCTTGTTATAATAGGCTTGCAAGTGTAATTTTCAACCCTTTAGGATCATAATTGAGGGGTTATACGTAAGGTATATCATAATTGGTTGAGGTGTTTCTTAGGCCTAGGAACAAGTTTTCAAACTTATTTCTCTCAAATTGGATGAGTTCCTCTTGCATAACAATCACCCAACTATCATCATCAAGATCCTCATCAATAGATTTTGGCTCAAATTGAGAAACAAATGCAATATTATTATCTAAAGCATGAAGTTAAGATCTTTGAATGATATCTTAGTAATAATAAGATCTTTAGGGTGATGTTTGGAGAATCTCTAATCCTTGAAAAGTTTTTGAGTTGGGTTTTCCACTTGTTGTGGTTGAGATTCCTGTACTTATTATGATGACTTGTTATCCTCAAGATCAATCACCATCTCTTTTAGAGTTGAATCAAGCTCCAACTTCTCAACGTCACCTAAAACATTATCAATAATAAAACCTTTTTCAATATCAAGTTTATTAGATTCATTAACCATAATATTCATTGAGTCTTCGATAACCATAGAACTTTTATTGAATACCTTATAGGCTTTACTAGAGGTGGAGTAGCCTAAAAAATGCCTTCATTTATTTTTCAATCAAAATTTCCAAGGTTATCCATGGTATTAAGAATGTTGCATTTGCACCTAAAAACTCTAAGGTATGAAAGCTTAGGTTTTCTACCATTATAGAGCTCATAAGAAGTTTTGTTTAGAATGGGTCCTTTTGAAAACATGATTAACAATATAATAAGAAGTATTGATGGCTTTGGCCCAAAAGTAATTAGGCAAAGAATACTCATTGAGCATAGTTTTTGCCATCTCTACTAATATCCTATTTTTCCTATCTACAACAACATTTTGTTATGTTGTTATATGGGTAGAAAAATTATGAGAAATCTCATGCTCTAAGTAATAATTTTCAAAAGATTCAGTTTGAAATTCCTTTTCATGGTCACTTCTAACAGAAGAAATGAAGTAACCTATTTCATTTTAAACTCTTTTTGTAAAAATTTTGAAAGCATTAAAGTGTTATTCTTATAAGCAAGAAAAGAAACCCAAGTAAGCCTAGAGTAATCATCAACTAGGACAAATGCATAATGCTTTCCAACTAGACTAGCTTTCCTAATAAGTCTAATGATGTATATATGGACAAGTTGAAAAGGTCTAGAAGTACTTATAACATTTTTTGCTTTAAAGGAAGTTTGATGTTGCTTCCCTATTTGGCAAGGTCCACATGTCTTACCCTTGAAAAATTTTAGCTTGGGAAGACCTTCTACTAGTTTTCCTTTAATAAACTTTATAAGAACTCCATGTTAGCATGACAAAGTCTGTCATGCCAAAGCCAAACTTCATTGCTAAGAGACACAAGACACTTAAAGGATTGGCTAGCCGAATTGTCTAAGTCAACTAAGTAGGTATTGCATCTCCTTTCACCCTTAAAGATTACCTTCTTATCTACCAAAGTGATAATCTGACATTCTCTAGAGTCAAAGATGACTTTATTACCAAAGTGATATTCCGACATTCTCTAGAGTCAAAGATGACTTTATTATCTTTGCCACATAATTAACTTACACTTAACAAGTTATGTTGCAAACCTTCAACTAAGAGAACATTATCAATAAGTGAACAACCATTCTTACCCATTACTTTAATACCAATTTCCTTACCATTGGCATTGTTCCCAAATGTGACATTGCCACCTTCCTTTTTTTTATGGCTATGAATAGCTTTTTATTTCCTGTCATGTGCTTTGGGCACCCACTATCCATATGCCAATCATTATCTTCATTGGTGGCTACCAAACATTCCTATAAAACACCAATAGATTATCTTTATTTAGGTACCCAAGCATAGATAGGTCCTTTGGGGTTAGGTCTTGAAGGGTCCTTAATTTGAGGTGAGCCTTCTGAATATAGCAGAAAATGTTTATGTGACCAAACTTCATATAATAATGACATAGGAGCTTAGACTTGTGAGTCTTTCTCCTATGCATGACCATAGCATGAGTAGAGGGCCTTTTCATATTATGGTGGTAAGAGTGTATGTATGTGCATGAATGAATGGGAGTAAAAGAGAATTTTTTATGTGTTTGGGTGAACATGCTTCTTAGTGTACATGTATGCATGGTTTGCCTTTTTAGGCTTAGGTTTTGAACCTTATATGCTTTGACCTTGCCCTTAAACATAAGTGGCTTAGTGCTGGGAGCACTATTTCTCCCAATTACCTCAATACTTAAAGTTTGAGGTATTGATGCTCTAATGAATGTTGTGAGAGGGGCTATAAATGAAGAGGCTCCATTGAAGCCTAACCCATGTCTTACTAAGGGAGGTCTTTGAGATACAAGAAGTGTATCTAAAGCTTTTTTCCCTTTGTGGAACTTAAAGATAAAATTTCTAAGCTCAATTACTTCTCCCTTTAAGGAATCATTTTCCTTTCTTAAGAAGTTAAGAGAAGATGAAGACTTAAAAAGACTCTTTACAAATTTTTTAAGTTCTTCATTATAAGTCCTTAACTCACTTACAAGCTCATTTAAATATTTAAATTAATCCTTTAGTTTTGAGCATTCTCTTCTTGTAAGTGTTCATTTGTGATTTATACTTATCACATCTCAAAGTAAGAGCTTTAAGAGGCTCATCATCTATATTATCATATGCATCATAATTATCACTAAAGTGAGGAGAAGAACTTACCTCATTAGAAGAGTCCTATTGTGCCATGAAATAGAGATTGGCCAGTTTTTCATCTTCACCTTCCTCACTAGAGTTGTCATCCTAAGTGGTTTTGAAGCTTTTCTTCTTTTCTTTGTCCTTTTTCTTCTTCATTTTCAGCTTGGGGCAATTATATTTGATGTGACCTTGGTTGCTATACTCATAGTAGGTCACATCGTTTTTCCTTTCTTTGAGGCTAGAAAATGCCTTCTTGAAGTTCTTCCTATCCTTCCTTCTCCTTATTAGCTCTTTGGTCTTTCTAGAAAGCATGGCCAACTCTTCCTCCTTCTTTTCACTATCATCATCATCATCACTTGAGATAACTTAACCTCTTTATCTTTGCTTGAGGATTTAAAGGCTAGGGTCATCTTTTTTTTTTTAATCATTTTTGTCCCCTTGCCCTCTCATCTTTTTCATGTCCTCATCCTTCTTCAAGGCTAGCTCATGAGTGAGAAGGTTGCCTATAAGAACATTTGTTGTCACCTTTCTAATTTCTAACTCTTAAATATTACACAATCTGGCATAAAACTTTTCAAGAGGTAAAATTTTGAGTATTTTGGTGTTTACCTCGTGATTAGTGAGAATTCTACCAAATTTCTTCATATTTGTGATGATGGACAAGAGTTTATTCATCATGTTGATGATACTTTCATTGCCTCTCAACATGAATAGCTCTCATTTTGTCACATACATTTATAGCCTGCTAAACTTCACCAATGATGTGCCTTCATGATAATTCTCTAATGCCTTCCAAATTCCATAGGTAGTAAGGTAATGTTGTACTCTTCCAATCTCCTCACTTGATAAGGAGCTAAGAAGAATTACCATTGCCCTTTTATTTTTTTCATTTGATCTTCTATGTGGTTCCACCTATTCCTCCTTTAGGATAAATTCTTCACTTTTATCAACCACCTTGGTAGGAGGTTTCCATTCTTTTGCTATTACGTCCCATAGATCCAAAACATTGCTACCCAAATATATCTCTATTTTATACTTTCAATAAATATAGTCAGATCTATCGAAGTAAGGCTTGAGATAGGTATGGATTTCTTATTGTGTCGTTGGCCTTTTCTCACACACTTAAGGTTTTGATTAAGACCTAGCTCTAATACCGATTGTTGGCCCTTGAGCACCAATAAAGGAGGTTGAATTAGTAGGAAATTTTAAATTTTAAGGGAAGGATTTGATGAGATGGAAATAGAAGATGTAGGAGAAGAGTTAAAGACACAAAATTTGATAGTGGTTTAGGTGTTAACGAACCCTGCATCCACCCCTAAATTCTTATAATTAGGTATTCTACTATCATTAAATGGTGTTTTCAAGCTTACACCAAACTTTTACACTATGCGTTTTGTGGCCACAACCTTACAATTTGTGTTTCAAGGCTCACACACAACCTCTCAAGTGTTTTCCTAGAGGCTCACACTTAACCTCCATAAGAGTTTTACAACTAGGCTAACTCTCAAACCCAAAAACATTGGTGTTTAATGCTCACACCCAATAATAACAACTCACATACAAGAATTGAATGTACAAAGGTTGAGAAATAAAATTGCAAGAGTTCCGCTATAACCAATGTTATTTTCTTGGATTCAAGTCCATTTGGTTAAGTATTTATAGGTAATAACCACCAAAGAGATATTACAAATAAACTATGCCTAAATCTTCAAGCTATGCTAAGCAGGCCTTACATTAAATGTTTGTCAAACATATGCTATAATTTTCAAGGTAATATACCCTTTTAAACTAAAAGCTTACTATCTCTCCCCCTTTAGCAAGATCAAAAAGAGAGTGTAAGGGAAATGAGAAACAATTATAAGCATACATAAGGAGTAAAAGAAGAATACTTTTATAGAGATAAGATGCATCAAACACATAAGACAATGTATTGCAAGAAAATTTATATAACTTTGGGATCACAATATTTGTTAAAAAACATAAGAAAAATGAAAAACAAATACAAAAGATCCCTAATCTAGAGTAGTGGAGAATCATCTCTAGAAGATGGTGTCTCTTGTACTTGTGTTGCTCCCTCAGCTTCGTCCCCATCCTCAACATCATCTTCATTGCCATCTCCATTCGGTGAAGTCCAGTAGATGGCAAGAAGGAACTCATTGTTTCTCTTGGAGATCCACCATATCGCTGTGAAGATATGAAAGGAAGATGAACCTTCTCTTCATCATCCTCATTAGTTTATCCAACTTTTAATTAATGGTGGCAAGAAACAACTTTGTCTTGGCATTTGGTTGAGGAGGAGAGACTTGTATGGTGGCAAGACACTTCAATTTTAAGCCTTTTTATCTTCGAAGCTTGAGAGGTCTCCATCTTCTTTTCCCCTATCACACAAAGAGTATAAGCATAAGTGTCTAGATGAATTAACTTAGCGTTTATGAGATAGGTGAGGTCTAGAAAGTTTTGTGAGGGAAATAGCTTCTTGGTGAGGAATTTCTCTTTCTCTTTATAAAGTGCTCCAACAAAATGATAGATGGATATTATGTGAGCGGGCAAGAGAAACTGGCTTTTGGATTTCGTACTCATGTGGATCAATTGATCCATAAGGTAACGACCGATCTGGATTGGTTTGTTCTTGACAAGGCAAAATAAGAATGCCAAGTCTTTTTTAGAAACCTTCTCATTACCATCACCTCTTGCATTTACGGATAAGGTGATGATGCGATGAATGATCCAAAGGGTAGGGATTTGATGTGTTTGGATAGAGAAGAGCGAGGGTCGTGTTTGGTTTCAATAGAAATCTCTGACCAAAATTCAGAGTAGATAATGTCAAGTGCGAAGATGATGAAAGGAATGTGTTCTCCGACTTGCAAGTTGAAAAGGGAAGACAATTGGTCGAAGGTAATGTTGAAAGGGTCGCCAAAGGCCCAGAACACTAACCCATATTGGCCAGCTCTCAAATCAGATTTTATGTTGCACGGTGCACATAAACTCTAGTACAACCTCCTCGTATCTGGGTCATCTCAGAATATGAACTCGTTCCATCCCAAGTTAGAGAGAAAGGCTCTAATTTCAATATTGATGCGCAAAGTTTCCAACATGAATGTTGATGGAATCTTGTTTGGGAGAATGACCTTGGAAGAGTTTTTCTTGAATCTATCTTTTTCTTCCTTGGTTATTCCCTTCATGAGATGGAGGGTAGGAGGTGCAGAGGGTTGAGCCACTGCCTTACCCTTGTCTGCCTTGGAGAACTTCCTTGGAGCCATAACAAGTGAGAGAAAGCTTGATGATTGAGAGAGAAAGCTTGATGTTTGGAAGTGGAGTGAGAAGAGTACTGTTGAAGGGGGTATTTATAGCTTTGAATGAGTGTGAAAACGGTAAAAAATGGCTAGAAATGCATTAAATGAAAAGAGAAAATAGTAGGCAGTCAAATCACTTAATGGCCTAGGCAGTTACTCTAATTCGCATTCGCAAATTCATGAGTTATGACTGCGAATTTAGAAAAATGTGAGTAATTGGCAAATTTTTCTCGAGAAAAGGCATGTCAATAGTCATATTTTTGAAAACTGACCAAAATTCACAGCGGAGAGAAAATTTCATGACTGGGAATTAACATTTGGCAGCCGAGTGAAATTGACTTGTAATTCGTGATCGTGAAGAAGGAATAACAACCGTGAATTGAGTCAGTAAGGACAAAAATTGGAAAACCAATTTTTGAAAAATGAAAAATTATGATTCATAGGAAAATACATACATTAATATCACAAATCAATAAATACCAATACATATAGCAATATTATATAAGAGATAAAAAATTTTCACTTTAGGGAGCTTCGATCAAGCATCCCCAATTCTCTCTTGATGAAGTTCAACCTTTCTTCATTTAGAGGTTTGGTGAAAATATCTACAAGTTGATGATTTATGTCAATAAATTTCAACACAACATCACCTTTTTGCATATGATCTCTAAGAAAATGATGTCTAATGTCTATGTGCTTGCTTCTAGAATGTTGGATGGGATTCTTAAAGAGATTATTAGCACTTGTGTTATCACATCTAATGGAAATGTGATCAACCACTTTTCCAAAATCCTTCAATTGTTGTTTCATCAAAAGAACTTGGGTGCAACAACAACCCGCTGCTACATATTCGGCTTCAGTGGTGGATAAGGGAACTGATACTTAATTTTTACTAAACCAAGAAACTATACATTCACCTATAAATTAGCAAGTTTCAGAAGTGTTTTTTCTATATAATAAGCTACCAGCATAATCCGCATCTGAATACCCTACAAGGCTAAATGAAGAATCCCTGGAATACCATAGCCCTATGTGTATAGTGCCATATAAATACTTAAAGATCCTTTTAACTGCATTTAAATGAGACACTGTAGGGGAAGATTGAAACTTAACACATATGCAAACACTAAACATGATATCTAGCCTAGAACCAGTAAGATAAAGCAGAGATCTGAGCATACCTTGATATCTCTTTTCATCTACCACCTTGCCCGATTCATCAATATCTAGCTTGATGGTACTGCTCATTGGAGTTTTAGCTACCTTACAACCATCTATGCCAAATTTCTTTAGCATTTCCTTTGTATACTTGGCTTGGTTGATGAAGATCCCTTTCTTTGATTGCTTGATTTGAAGACCGAGAAAGAACTTGAGCTCTCCCATCATGCTCATTTCAAATTCTCGAGTCATGCACTTAACAAAATCCTCACAAAGAGATTCATTAGTAGCACCAAAGATAATATCATCAACATAGATTTGAACGATTACTGTATCATACTTGTGTTTTTTAATAAAAAGTATGGTGTCCACCTTTCCTTTCTCAAAATCATTTTTCAAGAGAAATGAACTAAGCCTTTCATACCAAGCTCGCGGAGCTTGTTTCAATCCATATAAGGCTTTGTTCAATTTGAAAACATGGTTTGGAAAATAATAAGACTCAAAACCAGGAGGTTGTTCAATATAGACTTCCTCTTCTAAAATGCCATTCAAAAAAGCACTCTTCACATCCATTTGAAAAATTTTGAAATTCATATGCCATGCAAATGCTAAGAGAATCCTAATGGCCTATAATCTTGCTACGGGGGCAAAGGTTTCATTATAATCTATGCCTTCCTCTTGGTTGTATCCCTTAGCAACCAATCTAGCTTTATTTCTAGTAATGAAACTTTGCTCATCTAACTTGTTCCTATTTACCCACTTACAACCTATAATTACGTGTTCTTTAGGCCTAGGGACAAGTTTCCATACCTTGTTTCTCTCAAATTGGTTGAGTTCTTCTTACATAGCAAGTACCCAACTCTCGTCATTAAGAGCCTCATCAATTGACTTTGGCTCAAGTTGAGAAACAAATGCAAGATTATTATCTAAATGATAAAGTTGAGATCTAGTACTTACATCCTTAGAAGTATCACCAGTGATTAAGTCTTTGGGGTGATCCTTATTGAATCTATAATCTTTGGGTAGATCTTAGCTTGGCTCTACTTGTTATTGATGATGTTGGTCTTCATCTACTCTTGATGAATCGCTTTCTTCTTTATCTTTATTGACTCTTCTTGTAGAATCATCCAATTCCAGCTTTTCAAGATCGCCTACAAGATCATCAACAAAAATACCTTTGCCAATATCAAGTTTACTAGACTCATCAAATACAACATTTATAGATTCTTCAACTACTATTATACTTTTGTTAAAGACTTTATATGCTTTACTTGTGGTGGAAAAACCTAAGAAGATTCCTTTATTGGTCTTGGAATCAAATTTCCTAAGATTATCCTTGGTGTTGAAAATATAACACTTACATCCAAATATTCTAAGGTATGAGATCTTAGGTTTTCTACCATTCCAAAGCTCATAAGAAGTTATATTGGGAATGGGTCTTTTGAAAACTCTATTTACAATATAACATAAGGTATTAATGGCTTCAGCCCAAAAGTAATTTGGTAAGGAATACTCATTGAGCATTGTTCTAGCCATTTCTACCAAAGTTCTATTTTTCCTCTCTACAATACCATTTTGTTGCGGTGTTCTAGGAGTTGAAAAATAATGAAAAACTCCATTCTCCAAACAATAACTTTCCAAAGATTCATTTTGAAATTCCTTTCCATGGTCACTTCTAATAAAAGATATGAAGTAACCTTTTTCATTTTGAAACCTTTTTGAAAGCATCAAATGAATCATTCTTATGAGCTAGAAAAGATACCCAAGTGAACCTAGAGTAGTCATCTACAAGGACTAATGCATAATGTTTTCCACCAAAGCTAGAACTTCTAGTAGGTCCTAACAAGTCCATATGGATAAGTTGAAGTGGTCTATATATACTTATAACATTTTTGGCTTTGTGAGAGGCATGGTGTTGCTTCCCCATTTGGCATAGACCACATGTCTTATCTTTGGAGAAGCTTAGCTTGGGAAGTCCTTCCATTAACTTTCCTTTAGATAGGCTTTGAAGGAGATCCATGCTTGCATGCCTAAGCCTTTTATACCACAACCAAGCTTCATTGCTCGAAGACATAAGATACTCAAAAGATTGGTTAGACAAATTGTCTAAGTCAATTGAGTAGGTATTGTCTTTCCTTTCATCCTTGAAAATAACCTCATCATCCACTAAAGTGGTGACTCGGCATTCTATAGGATCAAAGGTGACTTTATTACCTTTGTCATACAATTAACTTACACTCAATAAATTATGTTGTAAGCCACTACTAAAAGAGCATTATCAATTAAAGAACATCCATCCTTACCAATGGTTCCAATGCCAATGGCCTTACCCTTGGTATTGTTACCAAATGTGACATCTCCACCTTCTTTTTCTTCCAATGTCATGAATAGCTTTCTATTTCCAGTCATGTGGTTAGAACATCCACTATCCACATGCCAATTGCTTGATTTGGTGGTTGCCACATTCCCCTACACAATAATAGTAAGTTACCTTTTCTTAGGTACCCAAACATACTTGGATCCTTAGGGGTTAGAAGATGAAGGGTCCTTTAATTTGAGGTGAGCCTTCCTAATATAATAATGAATGTTAATATGTCCAAATCTCATGCAATAATGGCATTAGAATTTAGATTTAGAAGTTTTTCTCCTTTGCACAAATTTAGTATAAGTAGGAGGCCTTATCATACCTCGGTCATATGAATGCATGCATGAACATGTATGATGAGTATAAGTAGAAAATTTTTTATGAGTATGACCATGCTTTTTATTGTAAATGTAGGCATGGTTAGCTCTTTGAGTCTTGGTTCTAGAGCTTGGGAGAGCCTTCCTTTTGCTCTTAAGCTTAGGAGGCTTAGTGCTAGGAGCTTTTTTCTTCCCAATTACCTCAATGCTCGATGTTTGAGGTTCTTAAGATCTAACAAATGTGGTATGAGATGATGAGGAGGCTCCATTGAAGCCTAAACAATGTCTAACTGGTGGTGGTCTTTGTGACACAATCAATGTGTCCAAGGCTTCTTTTCCTTTATAGAACTTAGAGATTGAGCTTCTAAGCTCAATGACTTATCCTTTAATAGTTTCATTCTCCTTTCTTAATGAAGCCATTGAAGAAGATGATGTGAAAAGTTTTTCTACTGAGTTTTTGAGTTCTTCATTAGAAGTTCTCAACTCATTTATAAGATCACTAAGAGTCTTATATTCATCTTTTAATTTTGAACACCTTTTATTATAAGTTTTAACTTGTGACTTATACTTGTCACATCTCATTGTTAGAGCCTCTAGAAGCTCTTAATCTATCTCATTAAATTCAAAATGAGAATGAGAATGGGAAGAAGTACTTACCTCATTTGTAAAATCTTCTTGTGCCATGAAACATATGTTGGCAACCTCTCCTTCTTCCTCTTCTTCACTTGAGCTTTCATCCCAAGTGGCTGAAAAACTCTTCTTATTCTCCTTGTCATATCTCTTCTTCTTCTTTAATTTGGGACACTCATACTTGATGTGGGCTTGCTTGCCACATTCATAACAAGTGACATCATTGGATTTCTCTCTTGGATTAGGAGTTGTGTTCTTAAAGCCTTTTATTTCTTTTCTTCTCTTGATCAACTCCTTTGTTCTCCTAGAGAGCCTTGCTAGCTCCTCTTATTCCTTGTCACTTTCTTCATCACTTTAGGTGATCTCTACCTCCTTCTCTTTTATTAAAGCTTTAAGAGCCATGGTTTTTCTCTCTTTTTATGGTTTGTCTCCTTGGCCTCTTAGCTTCTTCATTTGTTCATCTTTTTGTAAGGCCAACTCATGAGTTAAGAGTTTGCCTATCAACACATCAATTAGAACCTTTCCAATCTTTGGATTGGACTATTGTATGCTACAAATTCTAGCACCAAATTTATCTAGAGGAAGAGTATTAAGGATTTTTGTGTTTACCTCATAGATAGTGAGAGCACTTCCAAATTTCTTCATGTTGGTGACAATGGATAAGAGCTTATTTGCCATTTCTGTGATGCTCTCATTGTTCTTCATTATGAAGAGTTCCCATTCAGTGACATACATCTCCAAACGGCTTGATTTGACTAAATTTGTGCCTTCATGATCGTTCTCTAGAGTCTTCCAAATGGCATGTGTTGTTTGACAATGTTGCACTCTTCCAATCTCTTATATAGAGAGTGAGCTTAGAAGAATGGTTATTGCTCTCTTATTCTTGCCATTTGATCTCCGGTGAGCTTCAACCCATTCTTTCTTTAGGATTAATTCATCATTACCATCCACAACTCTGATGGGTAGCTTCCATTCCTTGATGATCACATCCTAAAGGTCCACCACATCTATGTAAAGATAGATCTCCATCCTATACTTTGAATGAGTATAGTATGTTCCATCAAAGTGTAGCTTGAGTTATGAGTGGATTCCCTCTTATGCCATGATCTTTATTCACCCAATGAAGGTTTGATTGTGAAGCTTGGCTCTAATACCACTTATTGGCCCTAGGCACCAAGAAGGAGGGGTTGAATTGCTGTATAAAAATTAAAAAAGGAAAGGGAGAAGAGAAATAAGTAGAAAAGAAACATAAGATTTATAGTGGTTCGGGTATAAACGACCCTACGTCCACTCCCCAATTCTTAGAAATTAGGTGTTCCAATATCTTTCAAATGTGTTTTCAAGTTTACACCAAACTTTTACACTTGTGTTTTGAAGGCTCACACAATAACTTATACTGTTGTGTTTTAAGGCTCACACAATAACCTTTACACTTGTGTTTTTACAAGCTCACACAACAACCTCTCTTAGTGTTTTGAGGCTCATACTACAACCTATTACAATTGGTGTTTATGCTCACACCCAACAATGACTTAAAGAATAGAAAAGATTGAGTAGCAAAATTGAAAGAGTTTAGTTATAAAGTTATCAATTCTCTTGCATTTACATTTGTTTGGTGAGGTATTTATAGCCTCTACCCATCAAAGAGATGTTAAAATAAAATTGGTACAAAATCTTCAAAGTATGCTAGACAGATTTTGCATTAAATGCTTAACAGTATGAATTCGCGATCGTTACTGCTCGTTAACAGTCTCAAAATCCAAATTTCATACAAAAAACCCCATTTGTGAATCATCAAGAGTAGATGAAGACCAATATCAACATCAACAAGAAAATGAGCTAAGAGATTTACCCAAAGATTGAAGATTCTTCAAGTATCACCTCCAAGGACTTAATCATTGGCGATACTTCTAAGGGTGTAAGTACTAGATCTCAACTTTTAGATAATAATCTTGTATTTGTTTCTCAACTTGAGCCCAAGGTCAATTGACGAGGCTCTTGATGATGAGAGTTGGGTACTTGTTATGCAAGAAGAACTCAATCAATTTGAGAGAAACAAGGTATGAGAACTTGTCCCTAGGCCTAAAGAACATCCAATTATAGGTTATAAGTGGATGTTTAGGAACAAGTTAGATGAGCAAGGTTTCATCACAAGAAATAAAGCTAGATTGGTTGCCAAAGGGTACAACCAAGAGGAAGGAATAAATTATGATGAGACCTTTGCCCCTGTTGCAAGATTAAAGGCCATTAGGATTCTCTTAGCATTTGCATGTCATATGAATTTCAAACTTTTTCAAATGGATGTGAAAAGTGCATTTTTAAATGGTATTATAGAGGAGGAAGTCTATGTTGAACAACCTCCTAATTTTGAGTCACATTATTTTCCAAATTATATTTTTAAATTAAACAAAGCCTTATATGGTTTGAAACAAGCTCCAAAAGCTTGGTATGAAAGGCTTAGTTCATTTCTCTTGAAAAATGATTTTGAGAAAGGAAAGGTGGACACCACACTTTTTGTCAAAAAACACAAGCATGATACATAATCGTTCAAATCTATATTGATGATATTATCTTTGGTGCTACTAATGAATCTCTTTGTGAGGATTTTGCTAAGTGTATGACTAGGGAATTTGAAATGAGCATGATAGGAGAGCTCAAGTTTTTTCTTGGTCTACAAACCAAGCAATCCAAGGAAGAGATCTTCATTAACCAAGCCAAGTATACAAAGGAAATGCTAAAGAAATTTGAAATGGATGGTTGCAAAGTAGCTAAAACTCCAACGAGAAGTACCATCAAATTAGATAAGGATGAATCCTGTAAAGTGGTAGATGAAAAGAGATATTGATGTATGATCAGATCTCTACTTTATCTTACTGCTTCTAGGCCGAATATCATGTTTAGTGTTTGCATGTGTACTAGGTTCTAATCCTCTTCTAAAGAGTCTCATTTGAATGTTGTTAAAAGGATCTTAAGTATTTGCATGGCACAATACACTTAGGGTTATGGTATCCTAGGGATTCTTCATAGTCTTATATGGTATTTGGATGTAGATTATGTGGGTAGCTTATTAGATAGCAAGTGTCGGTTACCTTATCCACCGTGGAAGCCGAATATGTGGTTGTGGGTTGTTGCTGCACCCAAGTTCTTTGGATGAAACAACAATTGAAGGATTTTGGCAAAGTAGTTAATCACATTCCCATTAAATGTGATAACACAAGTGCTATTAATCTCTCTAAGAATCCCATCCAACACTCTAAGAGCAAGCACATAGACATTAAACATCATTTTCTTAGAGATCATGTGCAAAAGGGTGATGTTGTGTTAGAATTCATTGACACAAATCATCAACTTGTAGATATTTTCACTAAACCTCTAAATGAAGAAAGGATGAACTTCATTAAGAGAGAATTGAGAATGCTTGATGGAAGCTCCCTAAAGTAAAAATTTTGATCTTATGATTGATTGTTATGTATGTTATGCATGAGTGATGATTGTATGAACAGTTTTATTATTTATTTCTAGTGGATCACATGTTTTCAAAATTTTTCATTCTTATCCTTGTTGACTTATAATTCGCAGTCTCTATTCATTATTCACGATCTCAAATTACAAGTCAATTTCACCTGGCTATCAAATGTCAATTTGCAATCGCGAAATTTTCGCTCCACCGCAAATTTTGGTCAATATTTCAAAAAAGTGATCGTTGACGCGCCTTTTTCCAAGGAAAATTTGTCCATTACTCACATTTTTCAGAATTTGCAGTCGCGACTCATGAATTCGCAGATGCGAATTAGAGTAACCGCTTAGGCAATTAAGTGATTTGATTGCCAATCATTTCCTTTCTTCATTTAATTCATTTCTAGCCGTTTATGACCGTTTTCACACCCCTTCAAGCCTATAAATACCCCCCTTTAACATTGTTTTCATCACTTCACTACCAAACGCTCTTTCTCTCTCTAAAAATCTCTCAAGCCCTCTTCCTCTCTTGCTATGGCTCCCAAGAAATTCTCTAAGGCTTACAAGGACAAGGCAGTGGCTCAACCCTTTGCATCTCCTGCCCTCCATCTCATGAAGGGAATAACTAAAAAGGAAAAAGAAAGATTCAAGGCGAACTCCTCCAAAGTGATTCTTCCAAATAAGAATCCATCAACATTCATGCTGGAGATATTGGGTATCAACGCTGAAATTCGAGCCTTTCTCTTCAATTTGGGCTGGAATGAGTTCATCTTCTGAGATGAACCCGAATACGACGAGGTTGTACAAGAGTTTATGTACACCGTGCAACTAAGCCGAAAATCCGATTTAAGAGCCGACTAATACGGGTTAGTGTTTTGGGTCTTTGGCGACCCTTTTTTCATTACCTTTGACCAATTGTCTTCCCTTTTGAACTTGCAAGTCGGAGAACACATTCCCTTCATCATCTTCGCACTTGACGTTATCTACTCCGAATTTTGGTCAGAGATTTCTATTGAAACCAAACACGACCCTCGCTCTTCTCTATCCAAACACATCAAATCCCTACCCCTGTAGATCCTTCATCCCATCATCACCTTTTTTGTTAATGCAAGAAGTGATAGTAACGAGAAGGTTTCCCAAAAAGACTTGGCATTCTTGTTTTGCCTTGTCAAAAACCAACCCATCCAAACCAGCCATTACCTTATAGATCAATTCATCCACATGAGTACGAAACCCAAAAGCCAATTTCTCTTGCCTTCCCACATAATAGCCATATACCATTTTGTTGGAGCACTTTATGAGGAGAAAGAGAAATTCCTCACCAAGAAGCTCCTTCCCTCTCAAAACTTCCTAGACCTAACCTATCTCATAAATGCCAAGGCAATACATCCGGACACATGCATCTATACCCTTGGTGCAATAGGAGCAAAGAAGATGGAAACCTCCTAAGCTTCCAAGAGAAAGAGGCTTTAAATTGAAGAAGACAACATACAAATCCCTCCTTCTCAACCAAAAGCCAAGACAAAGTTGTCTCTTGCCACCATTGATCGTAAGTTGGACAAGCTAATGAGGATGATGAAGAGAAGGCTCCTCTTCCTTTCACATCTTCACAGTGATATGGTGGATCTCTAAGAGAAACTAGGAGTTCCTCCTTTCCATCTTTCAGACTTCCTCGAATTTGAAGATACGCAAGATAGGGATGGCAACGAAGACAATGTTAAGGATGGGGATGAAGCCAAAAGAGCAACACAAGCACAAGAGACACCATCTTCCGGAGATGATTCTCCACTACTCCAGATTAGGGATCTTTTGTAATTGTTTTCCTTTTCTTTAAGTTTTTTTTTACAAAGTTTGTGATCCCATAATTATGAATATATAAAACTTGTTTCTTTGCAAACATTGCTATCTTATGTGATTGATGTTATTCTCTTATCCATTGCATTATGTTTGCTCCTTATGAATACTTATGCATGGATCTCTTTTTCCCTTATTTATCCTCTTTTTGATCTTGCCAAAGGGGGAGAGATTGGCATACCAATTGTAAAAATCTAAAATTATGAGGGAGAAAATAATAACTTGAAAAACTATAGCATAAGTTGAGGGGGAGCAACATATTTATTGTTTTTATCAAATTCACCTTTGATTGAATGAATGATATATTTAGCAAATTTTGTCATAAGCATTCACTGAATCATATTACAATCCAACTTCACTTTCCTCCATCATTTTTACTTTAGGATCAATCTAAGTTGTCAAAATCAAAAAGGGAGAGATTGTTGGACTAGGGTAGTTAACCCTAAGTCTTGGACCTCTTTTGATCTTGACAAAGGGGATTGATCAATTCTAATGTTTCAATTTAGTGTTGTTTTGCAGTTTTTTTTATTAGTCTTTAAGTTGAAAGTTGGATAGAGTTGTTAGTCTTCAAAGAATGTAAAGTAACTTCTAAATCGCGATCGCAATCTAAGATTCACGACCGCGATCCATGAGAAGATTTGCTAGAAATTAGACAGACGAAATCGAGGAGTCATTCTCGACCACGACTCATCCAAAAGAAGGACTCCAAAAGTGACAAACGAATTTGTAGTGTGTGTTACGTCTTAATCGTGATCACAAATTTTGAAGCAACTCAAGATGGAATCAAGTCCATAGCCACAGCTTGACAAGTGTCCCAAGTAACTGTTGGAAGTCAAAAATCTTGATGGGAACTTATTGGTAGCGACCGCGAACCCAAGAGAAGAAGATGAACACTTTTGGCAGATGAATTTGCATCCTTAGTTGCGTCATGTACAAGAGAAATCACGACCGCTACTTTTAAGAGCAAGTGAAAGGCAATGGCTATATTTTCCTAGTGAACTAATCAGAAGCTGCCACGTGGATTAGCCGTTAGACACAAATGGGGTTTTCCTTATGGAATTTGGATTTCGCGATCGCTAACGAGTAGTAGCGACAGCGAATTAAGACTGTCAAACATTTAATGTGAAAATCTATCTAACACACTTTGATGATTTTGTACCAGTTTTATTGCAACGTCTCTTTGGTGGGTAGAGGCTATAAATACCTCACCAAACAGATGTAAATGCAAGAGAATTGATAACTTTATAACCAAAGTCTTGCAATTTTTCGACTCACTCTTTTCTATTCTTTAAGTCATTATTGGGTATGAGCATAAACACCAATTATATTAGGTTATAGTATGAGCCTTTCAAAACACTAAGAGAGGTTATTATGTGAGCCTGTTAAAACACAAGTGTAAAGGTTATTGTGTAAGCCTTAAAACACAAGAGTATAGGTTGTTGTGTGAGCCTTCAAAATACAAGTGTAAAAGTTTAGTGTAAGCTTGAAAAACCTTTGAAAGATAGTGGAACACCCAATTTCTAAGAATTGGGGAGTGGACGTAGGGTTGTTTATACCCGAACCACTATAAATTGTGTGTTTCTTTCCTACTCATTTCTCTTATCTGTTTTCAATTTTAATTTTTATACACCAATTCAACCCCCCTTTCTTGGTGCTTAGGGCCAACATCTATGATAGTTGCATATCTCCAATGACCATTATCACCACTTCAATGATCATTACGAACTAGACACCATTATTGGCTGAAGAGTGCTTGAAAGACCAAGCTAATAGTTATGTCCAATAATCATTGCCTAACTCGCAATAGTCGTTGAACATTCCCAACGATCATATTTTTTAAAAGGTAATTCTTTGAACTTCTATTTAAACCTCTATAAAACCCTAAAATCTTTTCACTTTTTACTATTACCTTACTTTCTCTTCATCTCTCTCTTAATTTCTATTATAATTTTTTGCATTTTCCTTGCATTAATCACTCGTGGCACCTAAACCTAAATCCATAAAGAGATATAAATAACTTGCTAAGAAGAACCCTCAACATTCATACTCTAGCTCTGACACTAAAGGGAATCTTTCTTCTATGATTGTTCAACAAAAGAAGAGAAGTGCAGAACCTTTAAATTTGGAATCATAGCAGAACAAGAAAGCTAAAACAACCAATAAATCTAAAGGCAAAAGGAAAGCCAATGATACAAAACATACTTCCAAACCATGTTCAAAGCCTACAATTGATCCTTTAACCCAATAATTTCATCTCAAAGATGAAAAAAAAAAAACTCTTAGCTTAAAACCTACTGAAATGACAGCTTAATGGTAAAAAATTTCTTAAGTGGAATGACTTACAAAGGTACCACTTAATAGAGCAGGTTGAGGATTTAATGATAGGAATATGATGGGAGCCATTCTGATATATCAAAAAGACCTATTGCTTAGAGTTAACTATAGAATTTCTCACAACCGTAAAAGTCCTAGGAAATGATTGTGATGTCTATATTGAAGTTGGATTCAGGCTATTTGGGAAGAAAAACAAGATTAGGCCAAATGACTTGGCTAGGTGTTTTAATGCCACCAACACTAGTTTGACAGAGCTTCCTCTAACCTTTAAAGTGTATGTCAATCAAATTTGAAAATCCATTACTGATGGGACTACAAACTATAACAGCAACAATAACAAGACTTCAAAGATTAAGAGTCGATCCCTAAGGATTGCCTGCAGGTTCATTATATGGAAAATCAATGAAAGAGGGATAAAATGGCAACTACACCATGATGGACTTCTTTTACCTTTGATGTATGAAAAACAAGTAAAAGGTGAACACATCTTGGCTACTGCTGTAGAGAATTGATTGGCAAATTGACAAGCTCAATGCCTTTGTGATGGCTCATTACATTATAAAGATTGTAAAGTTTGTAAAGGCCATCCCCCTATTGAGGTAAAGCTCAAGGACTATGACATGGTGTTGAAGAAGTTGTCTGACATTGAGCCTACTGAAGAGAGAATGCTACTGTGCATGGGGATTTTATAGAGGTTAGACACAAGGTTGATCAAAAAAGTGTTTAAGGAAGAAGAAGTTCCTCAAGAAGAAGAGGACAATGAGAATATTGAAGAAGTAATCAGGGCAAGAGTTGTAGCAATAACAACACTAAGAACTGGTATATCTACTTCATTTGCTCCATCTCTCCCTTTCTTAAAGTAAAGAGAGCTTGAGTAGCTGGAAGCACTCACCGCTATTATTAAGAAAGTTGAGGATTCTTCCATTTCCCTTCACTAAAAAGTGTACCAGTTTAAAGATGAGTTAAAGAATGTAAACTAGACACTTGATTAGATTATGGAAGGGTTAAATCCACAACCTAGAAGTCCAAGTGATCAAGAGCAGCAAATGGTTCCACCTGAGCACAAAGACACTTCTTTTAAGTAATAAGATCCCCCATAAGAGTCTATGAATCCTACAATGTTAGCAGAGCCTAAGAACCAAGACCAACCCAAAAAGCCAAAATCACCCTTAGAACCTCAAGATCACCATTCCTCTTCTTCCAAAACCACTTCTCCTCTTGAGTCATATACATAATTATTTTTATTGTATTTCCTTTTGTTTCTTTTATTTTTAAAAATAGTTGATGTTGGACAACAAATATTTTACACTGTAAAGTAAATTGTTATCTATGTTCCCTTACAATAAATATGTGGATCATTTATACTCTTTTACTTAATCTTTTACATTTTGTTTGATTCTTTTTTATAATGACAAAGGAGGAGAAATAAGAAATAAAATGGTGCATATAATATGAGCATACCTTAAGAGGGAGCGAAATGATGTATCATGTAAGGATGAACAAATAACTAACACAAGAAGATAAATTAAAGGGAAATATGATAACTCAATTCATAACCTTAATAGATTAAGAGGGAAGTTAAGAATTTGATCACTTAATGTATATATTCTTATTATTTTTATAAGATTATTTGTCATCATAAAAAAAAAAAAGGCAAATGTTGAACCTTAAGGTTCTAAGTCTTATTTTGATTATTACAAACAAGTCAAAGAGTTAACCTTTGTCCTATTTTTTTTTGTGTAAGAACTTGTAGGTACATCAATTCTTTGGACTATGATGATTGAAGAAGGAATTATGTTTGAAAATTTAAATTATTAGACAATGAAGATCAAGACAAAATCAGTTTAACAAACCAACAAGTGTTATCTTCATCCAATAGGTATTATGGACCTATCAACGGGAATTAAGATATCACAATAGGTGTTGAAGAAACACTCTAACTTGAGTATAGCTTTCAAAACCTTTCAACAGGCATTGCCCATATTCCCAATAAGCATTGGACAACTACTTAGACATAACTATGCATATTGAACCTCACAACTAGCATTGCATTTTAGCAATATGCATTGATCTTGCCCTCACAACAGGCATTGCACTTTCACAACAGTTGTTAGACAAAATGTTTTAACTTGACCAAAAGTCTTTTAAACTTGAAATGGACATTGGTCCTTCATAACAAGCACTTAAAAAGCTATCTAGATTATGCCAAAGGCTTTAGAACCCCTAATAAGGCACACTTAATATCTCAACAAGTGTTGAACACATTCAATAGGTATTAGAAATTCCCCAACAAGTGTTGGAAAAATACTATAGTTTATGTCAAATACTTTTATTTCTTTCGAATTGATTGATTTCTTCTTGCATAGCAATAACTTAATGTTCATCTCTAATGGCCCCATCTATGGTCTTAGGCTCAATAAGGGATGCAAAAGTAAGATTAGTACATGCATTTCTAAAAGATGGTTTAGTTGTTACTCGACTTGATAGATCACCAATGATAAGATCTCTTGGGTGATCTTTTTTGAAAATCCAATCCTTTTCCAGCTAAGTTTGCTTTTCACTAGGAGTAGGAAGAGGTGGATCTTTATTTCTTTTATTTCTCATGTCTTGTAGCATATCCATATTCTTTCCTTTTTCTCTAATGTTTAACTCACTCATAGGACCTATAAAATCATCAACATCTTCTTTTTTTTCTTGAAGAAGTGGGGTTAGATTCATCAAATACAACATACATAAATTCCTCTATAATAAGTGTTCTCTTATTGAAGACGTTATACCCTTTGCAAGTGATAAAGTATCCAAGGAAAATTCATTCATCAGATTTGGAGTCAAACCTACCAAGGTTGTTTTTAGTATTTAGAATAAAGCACTTTCCACCAAAAACTTTGAAATATGCAATCTTGGGCTTTCTATTGGTCTATAACTCATAAGGAGTTTTCTTTAACATGGGTCTCATTAAGACTCTATTTAGGACATAGCATGAAATGTTTACAACTTTAGCCTAAAAGTACTTAGGAATATTGTACTTATTCAACATGGTTCTAGCCATTTCTTAAAGAGTTGTATTCTTCCTTTCTACCACACCATTTTGTTGTGGAATTTTAGGAGTTGAGAAGTTGTGTGAGATACCATACTGATCATAAAAGCTATGAAACATAGCATTCTCAAACTTTCCTTCATGGTCACTCTTATAGAAGAGATTTTCAAATACTTTTGCTTTTGAATTCTCTTGGCAAAGGTTTTAAAAGCATCAAAACAAGAATCCTTGTGAGGGATAAGCAATACCCAAGTATATCTAGAGTAATCATCTACTATGACAAATGCATAATGTATGCATCCTAAGCTAGCTACCCTAGTAGGGCCAAAAAGATCCATGCGAAGCAATTATAATGTCTAGAATAACTTACCTTGTTCTTAGCTTTGAATGACGATTTAATTTGTTTGCCTCTTTGACATGCTTCACAAACTCCTTCCTTTGTGAAATTGATTTCAAGTAAACCTTCAACCAAGTTTCTTCTATTTAGCTTATGTAGGTGTTCCATGATGGCATGTCCTAACCTTTTATGCTAGGTTTTACCTTCATCTATTATAGAGACTAAACACTTTGCATTATGATTAGCAAGAGAATTTAAATCAATTATATAAATATTATGAACTCTTCTACTAATGAACATAATTTTGTTATCACTTATCCTTGATACATAACATGTTTACAGCTCAAACATCACTATAAGGGCTTTGTCACATAGCTAACTTACACTTAGCAAATTGCGTTTGAGTCTATCAATAAGTAGTACTTTATCAAGGATAGGTGAGTCATCATCCTTACCCACTTTAACTATGCCAATAATTTTGACTTTGCCATTGTCTCCAAAGGAAACATTTCCAAGGCATTTAATCTTTTCCAATTGTTTGAATAACTTCCTTTCTCCTATCATGTGCTTTGAACATCCACTGTCAAGATACCACTCTTGCTCTCTAACTTGGGATTTCAAGCACATTTGCAAAATAAGGAAGATTATATCTTAGGTACCCAAACCTTCTTGGGTCTTATAGGGTTAACTCTTGCCAACTGCTCATCATGCCTTCTAGATTGGCAATGATAGGCAATATGGCCATACATACCATAATAGAAACAGTTGGTATTCTTTCTCTATGAGGTATATGCATATAGTGTCTCTTAGACTTGTAGCGTCTTTGAGCAATGTGTTTAGGAGTATTTCTTAAGTGAGGAACTCTCTTGTGTTAAATAGTTCTATACCCATAATTATGCTAATTTTTATGTCTTTGCACACTTTCCCTTTTAGGCTTGTAAAAGTGATACATGTAATATGGAAAGTATTTCTCAATCATGTGTGATTATTTTAAGACTTCCCTTTTAATCCATTATTAATGGCATTTCCCATTTTGGAAACTTTTTACTTCATAACATAGTTAGAAGTATTATTCTCTTTGTCCTTAATAAAGATTGTTTAAGAAAATGAGGGAGCCATTTAAGTAGTGGCATTATAACCTAATCCATATTTGATAAATGGACTCCTTTGAGCCTTAAGGATGGAGTCTAACTTCTCCTTTCCTTTAGTGAACTTACTGAGATTTTCCTTTAGTTTAAGGTTCTTAGCTATGAGAGATTCTACCTATTTAGTTAGAGTTTCTTGACTCTTAGCAATTTCTTTCAAGGATTTTTTTTTTTTTGAAGAGAATAGGTATTAGACTTGAGAGTCTCAATGCTTATAGTAAGTTTGGTGATTACAAAGTATAATTTATCTCTAAAGTAAGAGTCAAAAGGATTTACCTTTTTGTCACCATTATTATCACTGTCACTACTGGATGTGTGTTCACTTGAGGATTCATTTGACTGCTCCTCAATTGCCATAAGATAGAGGTTGGCTACCTCCTTTCATGTTTCATCTTCATCAGTTACGAATCGCTAGTGTCATCCTAAATAGCTTTGTGTACTTCCTTTCCTTTCTTGGAGGTATACTTTCTGGGAGGGAGCTTGCTTGTATTGATCCTAGGACAGTCTGATTTTATATGTCCTTTCTCATTGCATCCATAGTAAGTGAGTTAACTCTTCGTGCCTTTCTTCTTGTAGTTTCTTACCTTTCTACCCTTTTTTTTTTAGGAAATTACTTTAATTGGTTAGTGATGAAGGAAAGATGTCCATCCCCATTAGTATTTCATCATCACTAGAAGAAGAAGAAGTTAGTAAATAAGAAGTATTTGGAGTTTCATAATATACCTCTTTAACTTTCAATACCAAGTCTTTCTTTTTCATTCCTATGCTTTCAACAGGCTTTTCAAAAGTGATCTCATGAGCCAATAGCTTTCCCATAAGCTCATTTAGTGATGAGACTTTTAGTTTATTGGCTTCCTCTATAGCTATCTTTTTAGCCTCCTACTTATCCTTGGGAAGTATTCTCATAATTTTTTGCCACCATGTCTTCATTTGTATATGACTTCCCCAAAGTTTTGAGAGTGTCCATAATGTCTATGAATCTATTATACATCTCAGTAATAGTTCCGCCAATTTATTATACAATTGTTTCATGCATGTATGTATGCATTTGTGTCTTTTTCTTTTTTTTACTTCACTAACTCCTTCATACTAAGTTTGTAATGTGTCTCATATCTCTTTGGCTGATATACATATTTACAACATATCATATTGGGACTTTAGGATTGTATAGAAAAGAACATGCATTGCTCTTTTATTCTTGACATTTGCCTTCTTTTTTTCAGCAGTACACTCACTTTTTGGCTTTTGTACAAGAACATCTCCAAGTAACTTTATTGGAACTTCTCTTCATTTCTCAACAATGTCCCATAAGTCAATGGTTTCATTATCAAGAAAGATCTCCATATGATTCTTTTAGTAGTCATAGTCATCTCCCTTGAAGAATGAAAGTTGTGGATGGATTATGATTCTTTATAACTTTTCATGATCTTTATTCTGTGCACTTAAGCTTTAATCAATAGACCTGCTTTGATACCAATTATTATCCCTTGGGGGGGGGGGGCGGGGGGAGTTTTAATTAGGGCAATGGCAAGCAATACAAATTAAAACTAATTATGGAAATAGATGAAGAATCAAGACACAAGATTTATAGAGATTTGACACAATTAGTTTATGTCCTCTCCTTTAGTATTTCCACTAGAGGTTTTACTATCTTTGATAGCTTAAGTTGCTATCAATAAGTATACAAAGGTAAGTTTTCAGGCACTACGAAGCCTTTACAAGTGATAGATTTTCAAGCTCTATCAACATCATACATGTAGTTCACAAATACTACTTAACCCAAATTAATTTTCAGGTGCAATTTTAACCCTTTCACAAGATCTAGTTTTCAAGGTTTCCTAACTTAAGGTTTCCTTAAACAAAATATAAGAATTTAAGAAGGAGCAAAAACTTTTTCACTCAAGCAATAAAGACACTAAAAGTACTTCTCACAAGGTATGTTGGATGAGGTTAAGAATGTGAAGAGAATTTTTGAAAAGCTTATTCTTCGAACTCTGTTTTGAAGATAACTATTGCAAGCTTAGAAAGATGAATTTTTCTTAATTACTAGATCACTTTTTGTTTACCTTTTTTATTAAGAAAAACTTTTATAGAATACTCACTTAATGGAATAGTTCTCTATGTATTTCTATTGAGAGTTGATCCTTTTATATCATAAACAAAGAACTAGCCATTAGAAAAGGAAATGTCACTTCACATTACAACTGTAGACTATCAACGCCCGTTGAGTAAATCTCCATGCCCATTGTTAAGGCATCAACCATTATTGATTTCATGCAAACGAGTGGTTGTCAAACAAAATACACCTTCAATGACTGTTGGCTCAATTGAAATGCTCATTGGGACTAGCTATTAGAGAAGAGTTCACTCAAGGCTCCTCATTTGACTTTTATATTTATTTTATCCACTTTTCTTCAATGACTGTTAAATAAAAACAATGGTTATTACTTTTGAATCTTAATACTCGTTGGAGGAAGATCAATACCTATTGTTGATTCCCATAAAATATGAGCTTGATAATCTATTTTACAAGATATCCATAAGTCTTTCAATGACTATTGGAGGATTTACAATGCTTATTGGCACACCTTCAATGCCTGTTGAGATATAAATGTCCCTCATTGAAGGGTTCATAGCTCATAGCTCAAACTAGAGTATTTTTTCAATGTTTGTTGAATGTGTTCAATGCCTGTTGAGATATTGATTGTGCCTCATTGAGGGGTCCAGAGCCTTTGGCATAATCTAGATAACTTTTTCAACATCTATTGTGAAGGACCAACACCTATTTCGAGTTTAAAAGAGTTTGATCAATCTAAAACACTTTGTACAATAGTTTTTACAAAAGTGTAATGCATGTTATGAGGGCAAGATCAACGCTCATTGCAAAAATGCAATGCCCATTGTGAGGTTCAGTATGCATAGTTATGTCTAAGCAGTTGTCCAATGCCTATTAAGAATATAGGCAATGTCTATTAAGAGGTCCATAAACTTATACACAAGCTGGATTGTTTCTCCAACGCCTGTTGTAATATCTCAATGTCCGTTTACAAGTCCACAATGCCTATTGGATGAAGATTAACAACTGTTGGTTTGTTAAGTTGAGTTTGCATTGATCTTCACTATCTAATATTTTGAGTTTTCAAACATAATTCATTTTCTAATCATCATAGTTCAAAAGAGTTGATGTACCTGCAAGTTCTAACAGCAAAAAAAAAAAAAGGACAAAAGTTAGTTTTTTGACTTATTTGTAATCATCAAAACAAGACTTGAAACCCTGAGATTCGACAATAAATTTAGAATTTTCTATTATAAGCAAAATGCCAGTCGTAGAAGTTAATTAGCAAACCATTAATTTGTTATGAGGATTGAAAATTAATTAGTGAAGGAGACACTAGGATCATATGGAATAATGTTCATATTGAACATAGAATGACCACACCGACTAAAAATTAATCAAATTTATATTAATATCATTAATTATTAAAATCAATATTTGAAACTCAACTTGTCATTGGATTGCGCTGCTTTTCATAGTATTTTTTGTTGCAACTGAATTTAGATAACAGAAGTCTTATGTACTGAAGTACCTTCGTGTTTCAGTAATTTTATAGGATAAGGCTTTGCCAAGTTGTGCGTTTTAAAGGGCTAATTTATCAATAAATTATTTTTCAAAGGAAAAATAAATTTAATTTAATTTAATTTGTTTAAGATTAGCAGAAGGAGTGATGGCTACTCATCACAAATTTTTTGAAAAGAATAGGAGGGAATTAAAGTTTTGATGACTACGAAGCTTCTTTTTCCGTTCTTACTAATGATTTTACTGAAAAAGAAAAGTAAGCTCTATTATTCTCAATCTTTTCTTTCTTCTAAAAATTTAACAGCACATCAAAAGAAGAAAAGAGTGCAACCTTCGCTAATACGGCCAACACCGGTTGTAATCAAAGACAACTGAAAGAAGTGGCTAACTCTTCGATCACCAGATATTCAAAAAGTGGCGCATTCAACATTAGCAACACTGGATCAACAGATGGAGGCAACCATGGCAAGAGGGATGACCTAGCGAGGAAGAATCGACGAGGAGAGAGAAGGAAGCAATTAGAGATGAGTTTTAGGAAGAGCTTCCATCTGATGATAAAAAGACAGACTGCCCATAGCTTTACCCTTGAATGACATCATTTTTTTAGGCCTATTAGGAAAAGCAAAGGAGCCAGATGTCATTTTGCCAATGCCCAAAGATCTCTGTAGTTGCTCATTGCGAAAAGACAGTGACACCCCATTAACACGACGTCATTTTCATAGGAGTTCGAGAGAAGCTGTACATCACAGATGTCTTCTTGTTAACGCTGAAAAACATAATTACCCTACAATTGCACGCGAGTAGACGAAATTAGCCCTCAATGACCAGAAAACCATGGAATCACCTGAGGAAAATTGAGTAGCTACCGACTTACAGCTTATATATATATACTATTTTTTATGTCATATCCATATTATTTCTAAACTTAATTATTAAAATTGTATTATATGTTATATTTTTTAATTAATTGATACAATTATTTAGGGTCATCTTATTACATTTTACTATATTTAAATATTAATTTATATTTACATATTAAAATAATACTATTTTATATGAAAACATTTAATGAGGCCTAAAGTTAATTTTTAATCAAATTAGAAATTACGTGATGATTTTTTAAAAGCACATATAATTTCAAATGATATAAAATTCTATTTATCCTTTAAAATTAATATTATGACTCATAAAAAAAATTATATACAAATGAACATAATTTAATTAATTATTTTGTTGTTCTTTAGATAGTATTTGATTGAAATGATTCACAAATTAATTTAGCTATAGTACAAATGCCAGTTATAAGATTATTTGAGATGAGATATACTAATATAAATTTTAGGTTAAGTTATTTTTGAAATTAGTTTATCAAAACTATTAAAAATAAAAATGTGTTAATTGATGTGTGTGTGTCTGTACACACACATATATGTTATAGAAGTCTAAGGTAGGATATAAATATAATGAGAAATAATATCATGTTAGTTTTGATTTGCTTCATAAGTTTAATAGCTATAATAATCTAAATATTAGCAGCATAATAACATTTATTGCTTAGCAAATATAAATTAATTAACATTTTTTGAATTTTGAGAATATGATATTAATTATTTATACTAATATTTATTTTATGAAAATAATTTAAATCATATCAATTAAATAATAATTATATAATTCATATAAAGCAAATAATATTCATAAAATAAGTCACTATTAATATCAAAAATACAATTGTCTAATTACTCAAAATAAATTAAATTTTTTTAAAGAATATGAAATTAAATATATGAAAAATAAAAATCATAATCACTAATAAAATATATAAACTACAATTGAATATAAAAAAAATTATAATGAATACTAAAAAATTTTTGTATCTTTTTTTTAGCAAAAATAATTGCAAAGTATAAGAATTTAATCATTAAAATAAATATAAAATCAACTAATTCTAAAAGTTTAATAAACTGATTCATAAAAAATAAAAATCATGAATGAGTTGTTATTTAATTTAGTGATATTATAATGGAAAAATTACATGAAAAATCCAAAATCTTTCGTCTTTATATCAAATTAATCCTATTCTTTTTTTAATTTTGGAATATATGAACTTTTTTTTTCTATCAATAGTACTTCAACATGATTTTTAGTAGGCTTAGTGCTGAAGTGGACATATATATATATATATATATATATATATATATATA